>JAQIXG010002451.1:0-17698 GCA_034700105.1 Oconnorella tubifera | reverse complement strand
GTACTTACTTGTCAACAAAGTTGTGTCAACCGGAAATGCATTCTGATTCTGTATGGCAAGCCAGTTGGTAATTAATGGAAAAAATTATGAAAAATTATTTTGTGTCCAGACTTATGCTCGCCACTGTAAGATTACTTGTTGGTCTTTCTTTAATTTAATCGACTGTTAAATTTCTATGCTTTGTTCTTTAAACATCCATTGTCATGTACCCTTCACCTAAGTCAAAGACAAAATAACAAGAGAGTTGTGTATTATTCAGACGCGGCTTTGGTGGCAAGTTTGGTGTATGTTTGAGGGAAGAGTTAGGTGTAGAACACATGGCTGATCTTTGTCGGTTTACTTTAGATGAACTTTCAAGAGTGTGTGGGGGGAAAAGCGCGTAGGTGGCAACTCTTTGTAATAGGCTTTTTGTACTGATAACATGTGACTTTTTTTGCACTGGCAGCATTTAGTTTATACGCATAATAGTAAACCTATTGGGTTTACGTAAAGTAACTGAAGGTCTGCATGAATCAATGCAGTCAATTGTATGACTGCATTGATTCATGCTTGTTTATAACATTGACTAGTATGTGATTGATCCCGTGTGATAATGAAGTAAAGAGATGATACAAATATATGTTTACTTATGGCACCACCATGGTGTACGTGTATATTTGTATCATTTCTTTACGTCTTAATCCCATGGAATCATATAAACTCTCAATGCAGAAACAAGCATTAATCAATGCAGTCATGAGGATATTATACGAGACTTTCATTTACTTTATCTAATACATTGTTTAATTTGTATGAAGTAATTTGAATATTCTGTATATATTGTGGATAATATTCTGGATTGAGCTCACATTGTGATGAGATTTATGGCTATAAGGCTGTGCAACATGTCCAACAAGATAGATAAATATAATGTACATACATTAGGTAGATGCGTAAATACATTCAAAGATAGATGGATAGGTAGATAGATATATAAATATTCAGTAAATTTTCATAGTTTGCCATTGACACACTAAGCTGGTTATTATGCCTTCTTCTGTCTGTAGTCGATGGGTGTATGACATATGTCGTGGTATTGATGATGAAGCTGTCTGTAGTCGTCTCTTAACTAAGTCTATTGGCTGCAGTAAAAACTTCCTTGGTCCTCAACAGTTGAATACTGTTGATGAGGTGGGCAGTCATCACTTTAAGCTTCTTGGAACGTAAAGATATTTTTTTAATCTCTCTCTGGAATGTAGAGTAAAACTTGCAGCGAATAATTAATAGTGCTTAGATTAAAATGTATCCATCAATGCATAATTATTGTCTGTTTACTTATCTAATATTTATTATTATTTATGTTTATTTATCTCTTGTTATCTTATATCTGCTCTACTTTCAGGTAGAGTTTTGGTTAACTCAGTTAGCAGAAGAGTTGACTGAGAGATTGATAAAAGACAAGGAACAGGTCAGTGGTAGATGATTGGGGTCAAGTCAACTCGTCTACTGGAATTTCGCCTGCTTTGAAAATTTTGCTTTATGAAAAATATTTATTTTTACACGTGTAAATTTGTTTTGAAGTTTTCTGATGATCACACGCTTCTAGACTAGTATATTGAAATCTTGCACACTGTGGACTGACTTCTAATTACTAGTTGAAATAAGAAACAAATGTATGCATAAAACTTACCTGTACTTAGAATTAATGTAGTGTATAGATTCCCAATAGATCCCCGCTAGTTGCCCAGTAGGCGAGTTTACTCAGTCAAAGTTTTTTATATTTTCATTTAATATCAAAAGAAAGTCATTGTCTTATCACCACTACAATGCTGAGTGTATTTGTATATAAAGACATCCATGCTACGTTTGTGTATTAGATTAATAAATATTAATGGCTCTTTCATACAATTTGTAGAACTATTTTTTCTTATAAGCCATTTGCACCCATCAGTTGTGCACGCAGTGATGTCATTCCTCCCTCTCTGCCTCTCCCTAAACTACTTCTTGTCTCTTCTATTAGTCTTATGTTATTTAAGGATTGATTGATACATGCTGTATTACGATTAATAAAAGTGTAGTGATTTTTTTGTTTGGACAAAATCACTTTTACTTTAAGCGTTGTGAATTTTTAAAAACATTTGAATATACAAGTATTAGTATAGAAGTGTGTGATGACAAGTATAATACTGGTGCTAGTGTGTAGTGCATCAGTATCTCTCTGTCTAGAATCATCGTGTAGCCAAGTCTCTGTCTGTGACCATGTCTTGGTCTGGCTATCCGTCCTATCAGTCGACCTCTCGTGCTCTCTCTATTCAGAAATATGACGCTAGAAAGATTTGTCTAGATGCTCTGGTTGTGTTGAAAAAGTTAAACAACTCTACTAACCAAATTGCTGAATG
Source organism: Oconnorella tubifera (assembly GCA_034700105.1). Taxonomy (NCBI): domain Eukaryota; kingdom Metazoa; phylum Annelida; class Clitellata; order Enchytraeida; family Enchytraeidae; genus Oconnorella; species Oconnorella tubifera. The sequence continues at coordinate 15,320 of JAQIXG010002451.1, read as the reverse complement.
GTTAGTCCTTTATGTTAAGACTCTTATCGGTAAAGTAGTGCAGCTTTGTAGCTGTTTAAAGAAATTATCTTATCAGCTTATAAACACACCAGAGACCCTGTCAACAAATTACACGATGAGTTTTGTCATTCAAAAAGATTTTTTTTCCTTTTAAACTGCAGAACTCACCCTGTGATTCTTTGTACTACAGAGCAAACTAAATACTGCCGGAAGCTTCTGTTGTTTAGGATTTGGGACTTGAACCATCACTGAAACTGATGATAGAACCTTTTTGATGAACCTTTTGCATAGGCATGGGACTGAAACCTTGGGATAGATTCACTAGTGTGAAGCGTGTTTTAGTGTAGTCGTAGTTTAGAGCTTGATATATAATATTCTCTTACTTGTTGATAATAAAACTGTTTTGAGATCTAGTTACTTGTGAAAAGAAATTTATAAAAAATGTTCAATAACAGTCATTTTGACTCTGTTGTATGTTAAATTCAGCGATGATAGACAGCAGTTGATGTAGTGCTTTTATAGTCAAGAATTCACTTGTCACTTGGACTCTGTACGTCTGGTGTGCAGTGATAAAACTATCATATGCTCATTGAATATTTAGTTACAAAACTGAATTACTAATTAAAATAGCATAATTATTAAATAACATCTACACAGTCTCCTGCATTAAATTTATAAGTTTTGGCTGAATGTGGTCATCAAGAATATAATGAAAACTTGTATGTTTTGATGTATTACTTATATAATTTATAATTAGAATGATTTGCACCAGGTCTCCTGCTATTCTTCATCTTGGTCTTTCTGCCGGTAAATTCTCTCATCTTCCGTCTGCTTCATCAGCAACTCTAAAAAACTTTTTCCCTACACAACCCTCTTCTGTTGCATCATCGCACTTCAAGTCAACTCTTTTACGATTCAATCAACATACTTCTGTTTCCTCTCAACTTGTCAACAAATCAGTTTTTGGTTTAGCAAATCAAGACTTTAACGATGAAGATGATATTGATTCAGTCTTAGACAATGTATCTGATGTATCTATGGAAAGTAATGATAGTTTAGTATTAGATTCACTGGCTGCCAACTGTATTGGCTTAGTATCAGATGTGTCAGTAAGGCATAGTGTTACAGAGTCTGATTTATGTACAGAAAACAACAACAAGTTACTGTGTAATATTTCTTTTAGCAATAGCGACGATAGTTTATTACTTAATGAAAGTGTGCAAAAGAACAGTAGTTTAGTAAAAAATTCAGATTACAAATTGAGATTGACATCACAGAAGAATGAAACCTTAAAGAACAATTCTGTAGAATTAAGTGTATTAGGGAATGCCTTAGAGAAATATAGTTTATTGAATTATAGAAATTCTACAGTAGCTGATAATTGTACGGCTGGTATAGAAGGTGATGCATTGATGAATAAGAAAAGAGATGGTACTGGTGCAAAGAATGTGATGTCATGTCACAAGGATGTGATGTCAAGAAAAAGATCTAAATACTGTACAGCGAGTCACAGCCAGAATTCTTTGATTTCTAAAATGTTCAAAAATGTTCCACATTCAATGACATCTAGTGGATCCATTGATGTTAATGGCAGTGTACAAGTAGCATCTGTCGACTGTCAGTTAAATTCGTCTGGATTCTGTCAAAGTAACTCATCATTGGACTTAGATGCAAGTTTAGATGACTCAGTAAAGTATAACAATTCTTTCGAAGTCAGTAATAATAGTTGTGAGAAGAGAGCTGGGACTGTTTCATCACAGTGTGCAGAGTTAAGCCCCATAGAGCGAGTGGATGTCAGAGCAAAGACTGAAGATATGATTGTGTGTGACAAGTGTCATGTGTTGGTGTCTGCCTGGGACTTACCTGAACACAGAGACTTCCACTACGCACTACAGCTACAGGAGGAACTGCAAGGAAATCATTTGATGAATCAAAGAAAGAGTAGCAGTAGTGTGAGGACTGGTGGCTCATCTAGGAAAGACAATCAATCATCAAAGAGGAAAAGTTTGAATGTCACAAAGCTGGACTCTTTCTTCAAGAAGTCTGACAGTCGCTAATAAATTAGAAACTTACTACGAACAACATCATGAATCGATTATGAGTGTCGAGTATGATGTTACAAAGTTTAGGATAATTTTTTATCATAGTTACATTATTACACTTTATTTATGATTCACATTTAACACATTTTATATACTTTATTATGTATATATTGTTTTAAGTAAAACTTTATTATTGTCTATGACTGTCCAATAATTCAGTAATTCGGACTGTTGTGTCCGTTCAATTCTAATGTTGTCTAAATGTGATATTTTACTGGCCGCTTGTTTTTGTATAAATTTAAAACTTAACAGCATTGAGTCGCTATTTCTAATTTTCTACTATTACTAGTGTCAGTAATTTCAGTATGCTGATCATTTTATTTTGAAATATTTGACTTTTATTGTCAATTTTTTAATATATAAACTGGTATAAAGTGTTTAAAAATGTCAATTGCTATTATATTTTTTAATTAGGAAAATACTTGTGTAATGATTGAAGTTATTTTGTATTGTAAGTTGTAATGAAATTGAACTTGATGCATTTTGTATTTCTGTATTGATTCTGTATTGCTTAAATAACTCATTTTAGATAGGCCTATAGCTTCTTGTAAGTAAGCATCTACGCATCTATGATGTGTGCTTGTGAAACAGTTGAGACACGGAGGTGTGCGGACAGCACGCAGTCAGTCCGCGTTATATACATAGATCTTATCTATGATCAGATCATCATATATGATGGAGCTTGTTTGTGATGCTTCATACATAGTAATAACTATACCTGCATTTTTAATAGATGTCACGGTGTTTCATAGTAAAAAATACAGCATTTATTAAGATCAAATTTATGTTACATACATTAAGATTTACACTTTTTTGGCCTATGATAGATTCATCAGCCTAAATTAATTCATTAGCCTAATTAATTCATCAGCCTGATTAATTCATCAGCCTAATTAATTCATCAGCCTGATTAATTCATCAGCCTGATTAATTCATCAGCCTGATTATTTTCAAATGTCATCTCCACAAGCTGCGACAAATTGACTGTAGTCATTGTGTCTCTACTGCCACTGTGTCTCTACTGTCACTGTGTCTTGAGATCTACTGTCACTTCTTGTTCTTTTCTTGTATTACTTCTGAACTCCGGTCTACATTTTAGTGGTTAATAATAAATACTTGTTTATTTGCTGAATCCTCATGCATAGATTGGGTGTTTAAACCCTGTATTTAATACGCTCTTTTTTCTGAGCACTAAAGACTTTAGTAAAAGAAAATATTGTAAATAACACCAAGATCTTTTAAGTTCAAGAAAGTTAACAAAGATTATTGATGACATTGTTAGACCAGAAAGTCGACAACAGATTCTAGTCTACATTACAAGCTATGCATGCTATTATGAACCAATTATAAATTGAAAAATTGTAGGCTTTAATCATAAGCCAATAATAGTAGAATTTACAAATCTATCGTATTTAAAAAAGACAAACTAGAGTTAGTCGAAATATTTCACTGAACATCTTTGACGATTAATGCCATGTATTATACGAGGCATACACCATTTCCATCATATTGCCATTAAAATGTAACAAAAGTGATTAAACCGCTGTGCATTAAACTGTTGAATTATGAGCCTTAATTATTGCTGACCCTGAGATTAGATCTTACTCTGGCTCAGTATCTACTCCTTTATGATTGGCTGATTTGTTCCCTCTCATCTAATCTCATTCGTCAATAAAAAATAATTTGTTAGATCTAACATTAAGTTCTATGATCACTGAAGTCAATGCGTGATTGAATACACTTTTAGAATACAGACATTCAACCAATGAGCGTGTAAGAGAGTCTATTAATATATCACCTGAAAGTAAGACTGCGGGTCTACGTATAATGATCAATCAATGACTAAAGTAATTCTCAAGATGCCTGATAGCTTAATCGTCAATAAATGTCATATATCAAAATTTTAGCGTTAAAAGTTTAAAGTAATGGGTTAGAGTTGACTCAGTTGAGTAAATCTTACATTTAACACTCTTCTCAAACTGATCCCGCAGTACGCGCACATCTATAAATAGTAATGTCGCTATTTTCAGTTACGCCACAACCGGGTCCATAATACATGTAGTACACAGAGCACCGATCACTGTTTATTGGACCAGATAGGGCTGTTTCTATGTATTGCGTTCTATCTAAACGACTCGTATCTAGTTCCATGTTCCATCCATCTCTGGATCATAAGTTACATAAATCAAATCATTGGATTATTCTCTGTCTGTCCGTCTGACTGTCACACTTCACAAATGACGTCATGTTGATGAATTCACGAATTAAAACAAAGTAAGTTTTATTACAATTGGGACTGGTGGCCTTGAGCTGTTAACACGCATTGATTTATGCGTTTATTTACTTCTCGCATATATTCACTTCTTTCTTTTATTTACTTCTTATATTTAATTATTTTATTGTTATTTATTCATGTATAATACATGGTAGTCATTTTACTGATTATATTCAATTAAATATATTTATAATTATTGTTGACAACATTCTAAAATACAACCATTTATCGCACTTTTAACGCCGCGCTGCACGTTCAACTAATCCTTTCTGAATCTATTTTGATCTTACAATTATCTTTCTTGTGCAGCTAGCTTTACTTGCTTTTAAGTTACTTGTAAAACTTTATATATTTGGTTGCTTTATGCCATAAATTACGATTAATTGTTAATTATTTCATTTATTTATCTTTCATCTATGTTAGTTATTTGTAAGTTTATGATAGAGCGGCAGCCTTGCCTCATTCAAGCCACTAAGTCCATGGATTATCACAACGATGAAATAACAAATAATTGAAAAAATGAAATTAACCTCCGAAACAATAACAAAATAAGATTATGGATTAAATTTGGTTCCGCCCAAATATTATATAAAAGACACAAATTTCACTTTACCCCAACCTCCCTCTTTGTCTTGCTCACTCATATTGCTAAATCTGACTAAGTAATTGAGTTAATTTTTAATTACATATGGTAAAACCGTAATATCGTTAGTTTACGTATAATTGTGAAAAATTGTTGAAATAAATCTATTGTAATAAATGAATAATTGATATTTACAATTTTGTTATGAATTGATTGAACAGGCTCAGCTGGACATTTAAGCGCAACATTCAGACACTTTCATAACGCCTTAACTTCATTAAGTAGTTGCTTTTGAAAAATCACTTATTTATTTACGTTATAATTTACTTCATTAAACTGTTTTAGCCCTATACTGCTTCAAACATTGGATCATTATTCGCATTTGGACAAATAGTAGAAATATCTATTCATACATCCGCATTGTTTTGTATTGGCCTGCATGTATTGCATAATATTTTCTGTGTGATATTTGAGCGTTGTGTAGTAATTAATATTTAATCATTTGACATGCTTGTAGCTATTGATTACTCTATATCATTTTAGATTATACAGTGAGAATTACTTGTTAATACATTTCTGTTTCATTATTAATCCAAAAACTGTCCTACATTTTCTACTTTCTAGTTTGTTACTTATTCTGCATTTAATCTTCTTATATTCTAATCCTCCTATTGGCACATTTATTTAGTTTTGCTGCTTCAATATTTGGCAACTTTTACATTTCGTAAACTTTTACTAAGCGTTTTCTGTTTATAAAGAACCTTGTCATTGTTCACCAGTGAACTGATTAGGGTTCTGCTCTTGGATTCAGCAGGTTCAGGTTTGATTCACTTTATCGCTAACTTGATGCTCACTATACTATGACGCTTAAATTGACAATTATTATAGGTCTGAGACTGCTATTATAATACAGTAATCCATGTAAAATAAAATTAATTGTGTATATTGTTTTAAGCAATTTCTCCAATTATCTGAGAATAGATGTTAAAATATGATGAATTAAAATTAGTAGCGAATAAATAGTGTAAAAAGCGTTGAATAAAATAACGTTAATGAAATGCAATGACTATGGATAACACAAAAATTAGGGCTGTACCGAGCAGGCTTTTTTACTGAGTACCGACTACCGAGTAGTTGAAGGCAACTTTTGCCGAACCAAGTACCGATACTGAGTATTTGAATTGGTATAAATTTTTGTTGAATATTTTGAATTTCTTGAAATTTTTATAATTGAATAAATTTTACGATTAAAATTTATTCAAAACAAATTTATCTTTGCGGCGCCCACAATGACCTCCATAGCCAGGCTTCAACTATTGATCGACTATTGTTAGCTAAGGGCCTCTCCGTGTATATCGATCCTTCATGTATATCGTTCCTTCATGTATGAAATAAACGAAATAAACGCGTGAGTGATAATATGGATGTCATTGTTTTATGTTATTTTTTTAATTATTTTATTTTTTCAACACTCGGCATCAGTGATAGTGGTGTGCCAAGTATTGCCGAGTATGCAAAAATCGCAAAACCGAGTATCTGTTCGGTCCTAACAAAAATTTGACTCGAATATCAGTAATATAATGTGATTTATGACTAGCGGAGTTCAATTTAATTTAGCTCAATATTTATGAGATTGTGAAAAGAAAAAGATCCCAAATATTTATTCAATATCTATCCCTGACACATTCAGGACAATGATGCAATCGATGGAAAATAATATTATATTCTTAGCTGAAGCCAAATGTTATGAAAACTGATGAAAGAGGTTTACTATGATTTGTGGATATTTGTGTTATGTTTTATGAAACATTAACATCATCAATTATATGATCACTCACAATTCTTAAGCAATTATTATGTGCTATGTTTTTATTCTTTCAAATATTTTAATTTGTTCTATATAGGGTATCATTATAAAAATCTAATTTTTAATTGCATCATATTACATATTTGTTAGGAATGTCAGCATGCATTAATAAGCAGTCAATGCCTGCATTCAGCCAAATATAACCTGTATTACAAGACCTTTATGTCACTAAACTTTAAAATTACTTATATTCTAGTTGCATATAATATTGTCCTGACTGCATATATACCATTTGATTGATTGATTAATTAATTAATTAATGTTAGTTAGTTTTATATAATTACCATTGATGATGGATTACTATATATCACCCATTAGAGTTGTAACTCTCTTCACTAGTCTACTTTACTTTGATGTTTCTAATTAACATGACGCTTTTCATTCATCAAACAACTCTGACTATGGAATCTATACAATTATATATTTCTTCTCAAAGGCTTCATTTGTTTTTGTGTTGCATTTGATTTGTATTATTTATAATTATAATCTTCTCAGCAATGTGAAGGAAGATTACATCGTTACATCTCAGAACTTGTTAGAGCTGTCAATTAATGACTTTTTGAGAAAAAGGTTAAACATATAAAGCAAGGCTATTATTACCAAAGTGCTAAACTTTAGCACTGTAATAATAATGGAAATAATTATAAAGTAGAGTTAAAATTCAATGTTAATTATTAGCAAATCTTCTTTTATATTAACTCATATAAACCAACATATAACCCTCACACGTATATAACCCTCACATGTATATAACCTTCACACATATGTAACCTTCACACGTATATAATCCTCACACGTATATAACCTTCGCACGTATATAACCCTCACACATATATAACCCTCACACATATAACCCTCACACATATATAACCCTTACACATATATAACCCGCACACATATATAACCCGCACACATATATAACCCTCACACATATATAACCCGCACACATATATAACCCTCACACATATATAACCCGCACACATATATAACCCGCACACATATATAACCCTCACACATATATAACCCGCACACATATATAAGCCGCACACATATATAACCCGCACACATATATAACCCGCATACATATATAACCCGCACACATATATAACCCGCACACATATATAACCCGCACACATATATAACCCGCACACATATATAACCCGCACATATATTATCATCACCTATATTATCATCACACCTATAGATATACCTCTGGAATTTTTGTATTTTTGTGTGTAAGTAAAGCTTCATCAATGTGGTTTTAATAAGACTAGAGCAAAATATGTAAAATAATTGAGAGAGTTGTTGTTTAATGATTAAATAGAATTAGAGAACCTTTATCTTAAATTTGTATATTTATTTAAAATATTTTTATTAATGAAAATAGTACATTATGCTAATCTTTAGACTAATAAATATAATAATTTAGTATAATTATAATATTACAACAAGAATAGACTTAAACAAGTTATGTTGATGCACAATTTTAAATACAATAATTTTTATTATGCATACATTATATTTTGTGCAAATATATTTATACAACAGCAATGCATATACCCCACCTAGTGGAAGGTTGCAGGGTTTTATTAAATCTTGTATAACCCGCGGACAGCTGGGCAGTAATGTTAACATAAGAGACAGTAACCTGATTAGAAAAAGAAAGCTGCTAGCAAAGGATGAGAAAGACTTTTGTCTTTTGCCAATGTCATTTTGTTGTGACATTAAGCAGCAGAATGTAAAATGTGATGTAATTATTAGTTTGACATGTAACAATGGGTCAGTTTATAAATATGAAATTATTAAAGATCAGCTCTTTCTGTTGGTCTTCTAAGAGAAGAATAAATTCATAAAATATTTATGAAAGAAAATAAAGGGGAGAGAGAGGGAAAGGGTGAGAGAGAGAGAGAGAGAGAGAGAGAGAAAGAGAGAGAGAGAGAGAGAGAGAGAGAGAGATGCATGGAGATCGTTATATTCTCCATGTTTGTTTCTATTTTGCAAAGTTATGATTATTAAACGACAGGTTTTAGAAGCAATGATACTCCTGTGACATCAGTGTTAACTAGAATAGAACATTTGTATGCATCATTAATTAGACACTGCCTAGTCTAACCTTGAACTCTTTCTAGAATATGTTTTCATATCTATATTCATATGAATAAATGTACTCTAATACTCTATGTATTTTATGGAGAAATTATAGCAATTATATAAAACTCAGAATATTCTAAAATAGAACGTAAATAATAAAGGCCCACACAATGCTTGGCTAGAGAAAATAAATATGAAGTTAGTTGAATTTTAACCTCTTTAGAGAGAATTATTATTCTGTCAAAATCATTTGTAATTCTTATGATTGTCTTATTTGTAAGTGGTCCAAATGTTGGCTTTATTCATATTGAGCTAAATAATAAGGATAACCTTCCTTTTCATAATTAAACCCTAGCCCCCCCCCCCCCTTGTCGGCCTGATTGAGTAGCAAGCCAGACTCATGATATACTGTATGACATGTGTCTGTTGCAGTGGCATGAGATCAAATTGAGAGAAAACCAGAGCGGCCAGCGAGGGAGAGAAAGAGATAATTATAGCATACAGCTCTTATTTGCATTACAGCATTATAGCATCAGTTAGCTGTCATGTGATTGAGATAGCTGTGTGCCAATCTCTTATAACATAGATAAAAATACTGGTTGTAATGTATACAGCTTTTGAAATTCAATTACTTTTATTGCATTGTTGCATTGTGATAGGGTAACATTTTTATATAAGTAACTCAATCAACTGTGAATCTTCTAGAAACAAAATCTTAATACTTGTCATAACTGCTAATAGTTATTACAATAAGTTAATATTAATATTAAACAAGTTATTGTTAATGTAACATATTTATAAATAATTGTTACTAATAGGGATGAGTATTACGGGCATATATTATTATATTTATAATAATATATACCCGTAAAATCATTGTCATACTTTGGTTCCAGTTAAACACAGTTAAACTTTTCATCATAAACTGATTTGAAATAAGCTATAGGTGTTATAATGACCAAGCTTGTCCAATGATGCACCATAAAGATACCTTTGGTGTAACCTTCAATGTACAAAAGCACCAACAGATCAATGCCATGACCCTGTTAGACCAAGTGATGATCAGGGCAGCCATTAACCAGAGACATATTGTAGTTTTGATCAAATTAGTTCATATCATTTTAATTATTAAGAAATATCATTTTGATTGATTTACTTTGGAAAATATAACATAGTTTATATATATGTGTATGTGACATAGTCTAGTCTATGTCTATGTCTATGTCTTAGACTATGTCTGCGTGTATTTAGTCAAACTGGTTGGTTTAACTTTTAAGGGACATAATCAGCTTTATCACCATCATCATCTTTATTATCATCATCATCATCATCATCATATATTATCATCTTAATCTAAATTCTAGATGATAGCAGTGTTTTAATTGCTCTCCGGACTGTAATGAACTTGATCAATGAACCTTCATTTAGAACTAGACGTCTGGATTCCAGACTTAGATGATATCTGTATCAAGTTATTTTCTGCTTCGGATACTTATTTATTTGTTGTCCCTAGATGGAGATGATTTCACAAATATTAAACATTTCTTTTGTACAGTGATGATTTAGAATGAATGGAATGATTGACTCAATATTTGCCTGTGGGGTGAAGTCTGTGTAATTGTCCAGTGTTTTCAGTGTGCATTGAATAGATGACTTTTTATACAACCAGCCTCTTAGTTCTCACTTTCTTGATACTAGTTTACAGTTTTTCACTGTTTCTTAACTCTCTTCCGTTCACTTTGCTCTCTTTGTGACTAAGATGTATTATTTGCCTTTATTGATGTTGTTAAGCTTGTTATATTTATAAATTCCTATAGTAGTAGTAGTAAATTTTTTTTCCAGCAATATCCGCATATATGATCTGTATGCTTTTTGGATTGATTCAGTAGTCTCTGATTGAGTTGAGTTTGAATCTATTTACATATAGCTCTGGTTTACAAAACAATTTTTAAAAGTTTTTGTTTTAGGAAAAGAAATAAAACTAAATCTCTTATTTTTATTTCAATAATATACATAACTGGTACTCTGTGGCAGATAAGAGTTCAATCTGTGATGATCTGTTGTTTAATAGTTTTACTTCTACTCATAATTAGCTGCTTTTTTGTCAGCATGTCAATATTTCTAGCTACAAGTTATTGTTTTTTATTAAACTCTCATGATTTCTTTTATAATTAGTGTATTTAGTGTTTGCAGCTATTTAGTAGTGTCTGTTACTGTATTTTTTAGTAATACTAGTCATGCTGTGTGGCAGGCGATGAGTTTCTCTATTCATACTGACTTTATCTAAGTTTAAATAATGTTTTTTCAAATAAAATATTATTTCAAATGATTAATATCTGATCTTCATTCTTTATACTGGTCAGTCTTTTTTCATTGCTTTGAATTAGTGGCTTCCTTTTGTATTAATTGAAGGCATATTCTTCTATAGTCATATGGACAAGTTTATAAACTGAATGATTCAATAAATGAGACACTGGTGTGATATGGCTATCACTTATAAGTATTGACAAGCTGCTGCTCCATGTCATGCTGCTGTTGATGATGTAGTCCGAGTAATTGACATTAGGACAGTTTGATGGCTTTTGGTCGTAGTGACAGCAGGCTCTTACTTACAGTAAGGAGATTAGTTAGAAGGATCAGGTGCTTGGTTTTAATTTGTCTGTCCAATTTTCACCCAAATATAACTGATTCTAGTAGTGATTGTTATGTGATGTTGATACTTAAGCAAGTATGTGGTGCCGCCTGTGATTTTATGTAGCTTGTTTTTAACATTGTGGAAATGATATCATTTATTGTAAGCAATATAATAAATATATATTACTTAATTGTTATTAATATGTTGAGATTATTCAGTTTTTAACAGATTTTTACCAAGTCTAGAAAGCGTGCTCATTGAGACTGAATGGAGCTTTTAACACTTCACAATTCTTCTTTAATATTACACTCCATCTATTCATTTTATGTATGCATCCTTCTCTCCTCATTTCTCTCTGTACATATATCTCTCTCTATCTCTCACTTTCTCTTTCTCTCTTTCTGTTTTCCCTTCTCTCTTTCTCTCTATCTATTCAATGTTTGTCTTATTTTCTAGTCATTATTTTCAGCTATTATCTCCCTGGTTTGTCTTCCTTCTTTAACTTGGCTAAAATTTCTTCTCATTATTTTTTCTGATATTCTGTGAGTTTTTTGTTTCATGTTTTCTTAATATAATAATTTGTTAAAGAATCATTTTAATGTTATCTTTGACTTTCTTAGACGATTTTATTTTTCAATTGTTTGTTCCATGTCATGTACAAACACTTGTTAATATATGACCAAATGTCTGATGAAATATTTTCTCTTTTTTATTTTCTTTATTACTGATGCATTCAATCCTCCGTTGCATTCTTGTCTAATATTTTAATGCATATAGATTTATTGAAATTTTCATCAGAGAACTAACTGTACTAAATCTAAGCAGTGCGACTGATTCCCAAAATCTCAACATATCAACCTGCATACATAGTTGTTCCTCATAAGCATTTTTTGCTTTTCAATCAAATAAAAAATGTTCTAGTCATTACAATTTTGAAAGATAGGGGGGGGGGGCGCAAGTTATTACAAAGATATAAATTTTTAATCAGGGGCCTCTGTATGTTTTATCATGGGGGCTGCTATATCTCCTCTCAAATGCAGCTTCTGATCATGTATAACTAAAAATGGTTTTTCTTTATTTCAAATAAGATTTAAATAAAGTCAATGAATTTAATTCTGTTAGATGCTTTTTTGGACAAAAAATCTAAATCTCTCTTCAAAGATAATAAAAGTGTCTCAAGACACTTTTTAACTTTTTAATTTGGAATTTTGAATGTTTTAACGTTTGTCTTTTTTTGCCATGCTTGTTCAAATATTAACTAAACTGTATATTGTTTAAACTTCTTTAATTGTTTTTGTACTGTCATTAATAATTGTGAGTTCTATTATAAAAATGACCCTTACAACAAACAAAATAATTTACCCCATACAGCAAACGGAAAAACATTGATGAATGTAAGAAATAACCACAATATGACAAAAGCATTGTTATCATTGCTATGTTGTCAGAAAACAAGGTTAATGCTGTATTCAATCTTACACCAAGAGACTATGACAGCAGCAGATGTTGAAATGTCTTATTTAATTATTTCTAATACGATTAGCCACCATGAGCAGATGTGGAGTCTAGTCACAGAACTTTGTCAAAATGTCTGCACATGTGGACTTAGAGCTTACCAATGTCATTTACTAGCAGTTTATTTTGCTCTTAATTTATTTGTGATTTATAAATAAACCTTTTCTAATCTGAATATTTTATCAGTTGTAGCACCAATTTTATTGTGACTTTTATTGTGACTTTTATTATGATCAATATTTCTTGTCGACATTACATTGATTTATTCCAATATATAATTCTGGTTATCCCACAAATGGACCCCGACTGTTAATTCTCAGGGTTAGGGTTGGAGTTAGGATCCGGGGTAGGGTGAGGATTGACGCAAGGGTTTGTGCTAGGGTTTGGGTTAAGTTCAGAGTTAGGCTTATTGAATGAATTGACGGGGCCGTTTTGTCGGGTTAATGTATTTAGGGCTGTTTTGTCGGGGTATCATCTTAAATATATTTATAATTCTGAATATTTTATATACATCATATTTTCTGTTATTTTTTATTAAATCCCACTCATACTTGTCAAGGGGAGGAGGATGTGGGGTATGGGTATGTAAATTCTTGTATAGCCCGCGGGGTATACAAGAAATACATGAAATACAATCACGACAGTGATCTGTATTGATCAGTAATATAGTTCTCTGCAGTAGAGACTACGGAAGTAACAGTTATCTGTATCAATATAAATAATATGTATGACAAAAGAGCCAAACTTGCACTTATAATTCCTTATAATCAGAGCCAGCAGTAATTAATGAAATCATTATACATGTAATAATCTGAAGTATAACAAGTGGATAAACTCCAACATCCAATGCACTGTGTTTCAATGCTATTCTGCTCATTCTACTGAAAATCATTTACATCTTAAACTTGAGATGTTAAGTTTAGCATTAATTGCACCTTCACTGAGATGAATATTGAGCCTCTTTCTGTTATTTGTTAGTATAGTTCGATTGTTGGTATCCTTGTTATAAACTGTATTATTCTATATAAAAAGTATGCATCACTGTTTGATGAAAACTATTGTGATGCAATCATTTTGCAAATTACTCTTTTGAAATAAATTTTTGCCATCCTTGTTTTATGATCACTTTTATTAACTTAATCTCAGTTGCAAAATTAGTTATCGAATTCAAATTTAATGATTTTTGCTTATAATGAGAGTACATTAAAATGTATGAAAAATTAGTGAAAATTCTTTACCGAATTGATAGCAGCATTGTGGCATAGGTCATTGGAAAGATCTCTGATAATGTACTCAAGTAAATGTATATCAATACAGTGACATATATTTTCAAATGTGCCTTACTGATCTAGGATAATATTAAGATATCTAAATCTGCTTAATATTTTTTTTATTAGGCTTGCTCTATCCATTTCATTTCTCTTTTCCAATAAAAGTTGAATAGAAACTATCTTAATGAACCAAAATCTAGTTCTACATTTGTTTGCTTAAAGTAATGATGTTTGCCAGAATGTTTTTAACCATTAAATTAGAGATCATGTTCCACACTAGATTTGGACAGAGTTTGTTAATTCTTGGAATAGTTATAATTGAACCAATAGTGGTAATCCAAACTTATAAGCCAAAATATATATTGTCATTGGCCGGTCTGATGTTGATAGAAAAGTATTACATGTAACATCTGTATGACTCGCTAAGCTATATAATATAGATATGTAACAGAGTTGATTAAACTGTAGAAAATATAGAATCCATTGGAATTCATTACAACTATCTGATAGGATTTATTTTTAAATTAAATTATATAAAAAAATAGAGAGTAAAATAGAATAACCAAATTTAAAACATTATATCTAATGACCATTACCATTGTAACCATTAATGGAGCAGTTTAATTTCCTAACTGAAGGATTACCCTGTCTGAGTATTGCATTTTAAATTTTATTTCAGATTTATAAATATTAACAATTTTAGACACACTTGCAGTTACACAATGATCATTGAGATCTGTTGATAGTCAACTGTAGACGACTGACTTATACAGTATGTGATAGTGCTCTCCACTCACTGCTAGCTGCTGACTTAGTTGGCTGTTGAAATAATCGTCCTAATGTTTATATCGATAGCTATAAATTTAAGTTTATATATAATATATTATAATATAGAGTCACCTTGTCACCTTGTACCGTCAGGTCGGAACCGACCTATGGAGACCTCCATGACCTTTAACCTCCAATTACGCCTGTCTTGAG
>JAQIXG010002450.1:0-17703 GCA_034700105.1 Oconnorella tubifera | reverse complement strand
TATAACTTAATGTCAGAACTAGGGTGTAATGTTAAAGTAATTGCTGCACCCTTTAGTCGTTTAGTTACGGCTTTGACGTTGTTGTTTATACGTTTAAATAGATTTACTTTTAAATAAAAAGCTGGATATTAGTTTGACTTGTTGCACCCTTTAGGTTTGACTTGTTAATATATAGATTTGTTGCACCCTTTAGTTAATATAGACTTGCTGCACCCTTTATTTAATAAATATATCTACTTGTTGCCCCCTTTAGGTTCTATCGGTGAGTGTAGAGGAAGACAACATCATCCAGTACATCACGGGGACCCTACAGAATCCAGAACTGGCTCTCAGAATGGCCTCAAGAAATAATCTCCCCGGGGCTGAAGATCTTTTTGTTAGAAAGTTTAACACCTTATTCCAGGGGGGTCAGTACAGTGAGGCGGCTAAGGTAGCAGCGGGGGCCCCCAAGGTTTGTATTTTGTAGGCGGGGGTGATTTAAATGCGGTAGATATTTTTGTACATTTTTTATAAATTTTCCAAAAAAATTGAAATTTGTATTTTAAATTTTGACGTCTTTAATGATTGATTTATGAAATAAATTTTTTTTTTTTTTTTCAGGGAATCCTGCGCACCCCCCAGACGATTCAAAGATTCCAACAGGTGCCCGCCCAGCAGGGCCAGACGTCCCCCCTCTTACAATATTTTGGCATTCTCTTGGACCAGGGTCAGTTGAATAAATACGAATCGCTTGAATTGTGTCGACCCGTCCTACAACAAGGACGCAAACAACTGCTGGAGAAATGGCTTAAGGAAGATAAGGTTGGTCTACTGTACGGGGTGGGATGGGTAGAAATGGAAATATTGGGAAATTTGGGAAAAAATTGGAAGATTTATAGATGTAGTTGAAAAATTGAACTGTCTATCTGTCTACCTCTTTTTCTGTCTTTCTGTCTGTCTGTCTATCTATTTATTTCTCTCTCCCTGTCAGTCTCTCTGCCTGTCAGTCTATCTGTTTGTCTATCTATGTGTCTGACTGTCTATCTGTCTAGCTTGAGTGTAGTGAAGAGTTGGGTGATCTAGTTAAAGTAGCTGATCCAACTCTAGCTCTGTCTGTCTATCTCAGAGCTAATGTACCCAACAAGGTATATAGCATTTACACACTTACTTACTTGCTATCTTATTTACTTAATGAACTAATTACTTGACTATTTACTTATATAGAATCATTGCTCATATTTATCATAGCTCAGTATCAGCATAAAAACTGATCTTAATTCTAACCCTAAATATTGCCCTATATATAATTTCTAAACTTAATCCTAACTCTAATCTTAAATCTAACTCTAACCATAACTCTAACCATAGTTTTTTAGCTTAACCTATCCTAACTAGCGAATCAATTCCCACAACTCTCTCCCTCTAACTAACATCGTTTCTCTGTTTCTCTCTGTGTTCCAGGTGATCCAGTGTTTCGCAGAAACAGGTCAGTTCCAGAAGATCGTCCTGTATGCCAAGAAGGTAGGCTACACCCCAGACTACGTCTTTCTCTTGCGTAGTCTCATGCGTATCAACCCAGAGCAGGGGGCACAGTTCGCTCAGATGTTGGTACAAGATGATGAACCACTGGCTGACATCAATCAGGTGTGCTGATGTGACGTTTAAAGTTTAAATGATAGTTGATGCTAGGTTTTGTTATGCGTTTTAGTTAACAACTAGTTAGTATTAGTTAGTATATTATTTAGCTCTGATTGATTAGCATGCTGTAAGAATATGTTTTAGTTAAATTATTTTTATTGTATTATTTGTTAATATTAAAAAGACTGAATGTTAATATTAAAGAAATATGAGTTGAATTTGCGCCTGATCCACACAAATGACAAATTATCTTATAAATATTGACTTTATCTTATCTTCTATCTCAGATAGTGGACGTATTTATGGAGACTAATATGATTCAACCCTGTACTGCGTTCCTATTGGATGCTCTAAAGAATAACCGACCGGCTGAGGGGCCCCTGCAGACCCGCCTACTGGAGATGAACCTCATGTACGCCCCCCAGGTAGGGACAAACCCCCCATACCCCCCCCTTGTCTAAATATCTATCTATATATCTATTATTCATAGTTAAATGGTGTTTTTGTCACTAAACATCCTTTTTGTGCTGATGTGACGTTAATAGTTAGTTTTGCTAAATAAACTACTTTCTGAGCTGACGTTAAACGCCAATAAATTGAAAATTTTTGAAAATAATTAAATTACTTACAGAGATCCTTGTTATAAATAAATCTTGAGCTTGTTTTTCAACTCTGTCGTAAATAACTTTTAACAGATGATACTCACTGAGATTATATTTTTAATGATTATGGTAGAAGTGTGTAAGTGGAAACTGGTTGCTAATTACCTATTTTTTTGTTGTCTGCTTGCGAAATAAGGCCCGGGAAACAGAATGGATCGCAATCCTTCATATTCATCTATTGGTGAACAGGAAGTGATTGACATGAATCACTCGATCGCTGGAAATACTCTTTTAGTTAGAAATGGGAAACGAAACGATTTAAATTTGGAAAAAGTTGACGAAAATAATGAACATGACAGAAGCATATTGAGGGACAAAGGTATTTTTTTTAAATTAGGGCAATTTAAACGTTTAATTACTAAAATTGTTTGTAATGTTTTTGTTGGTAAATATTATCATCTTTGCAAAAAAATTTATGATGATCTTGCTAAACTCAGCCTAAACACTGTGTTTTTATACATGTTTCTAAAATATGACAGTTGTATTTTTTGTTTTAGAATCAACTGAAGAAGATAAAACTATAATGCAAATGATAACGGAATTCTCTGAAGGCACAGCGATTAATGGTCTCAAATATATTTTTGGAACAAAGCACATTATACGCAGGTTGAATAAAGTTAATTTTATATGTTAAACTTGAATACATTTCGTTTGTTATATACGTTATTTCTTATATTACATTTGAATCATAAGAAAACGTTACAGGAATAATTTTTAGTAACATTGTAATACTATATGAAGATAGAAAAGAGAGGGACATGGAAAAATTATGCATAATATTAATGCATAAGTTAAGTTTATGCTGCTTAAATTTTAGCCTATGTAAGCAGCATAATCCAAGATTAATGCTGCTTACATAGGCTTACAGTTATACATTCAGTTATAATTTATATTTCAAATAACTTTACTATTAATTTTAAATTCTACTTTATTACACGTCTTAATGATAAATCGGTTTTCTATCTCGTATCCTTCCTGCAAAATGACTGTCAAAAAATGTGAAAACTTTTAATTTCAGACTCCTTTGGACCGTGGTGTTTCTAGGAGCATTTGCAGTTCTCATATATCTCACACAAATAAAGGTCGACTACCTTCACACTAATCCGCGCAGCACCAGTTTTGATATGTTTTTTAACGAAACGCTTCCCTATCCAGCTATTACAATCTGTAATGATAACAAATACAGGTTTGTATTTTAGGACACATTGTAAAATATATACTTGAGAGCAGGCCCTATGTAGACAACCAGTAATTTTTGAAAAAAAATTAATAAGATGAAAATGATATTTTTCGAATTTTGGAATAATTAAAACTGATTAGAATTTATCACAGGAGCCGAATTAAATTAACTCACCACTACATTTTAAAATTAAAATATGATTCATTTTTATCACAAGACTAAGGTTGCTACTCTACAAAACAGATTGTCCTAAATCTATTTTTATGGTAGGCCTACGCTTCTATGAGTTTTAAAATTAAATTCCTGGTGTTTATAATATATTTAACAAGAAAGTTGTCATATTACATTTACATTTCATAATTTTGTTTACATTTCATAATTTTGTTTACATTTCATAATTTTGTTTACATTTCATAATTATTGTTTTTTTTTGAGTTGGGTAATATTTTTATTATGGCATTTAGATTGACATCTTTACAGCAAGAAGGTCTTTACGATTTGTTGGTTGAAGACGTCGGAAATTATTCGATTCTAGATCGAGACGTCACAACAGGTTGACGCTTCATTTTTGTACATGCATTTGTTGATTAAAATTTCACTTAAAAATAAGTGATATAAAACTTTCACCGACAGAATATAAAACTATCATAGTTAAGTTACCCTACTAACTAAAGGTATCCTGCATAATATTAGCACATACATCGCATTTACAGCGCATATACATAAGCATACATAAGGCATAAGTGGATCATTAACTAATTTTTCAGAGTAAAAACAAATAAAGAGTTATTTTACAGTATAATCTGTATACTTTACAGTCGAGAAATAAAGGAGTTAAGCTACAATATCTGAAAGTTAAAGTCGATTTTGTTTAAAGAGAATAATTTGCACTGATGATGAAGAGAAGGCAAAGAAGAAGAATATGTACAATGATTTTGATAATGTTAATCCTTTTTCCTGAACCTAAATTTAATTTAAAATTTGGTTATTTAGGAGGAGGAGAAAACTATTGGCTATTACTCGGTATCTGCAGCATACCGAGCTATTTCTCACTCGATACCAATCCAAACACTATAAAACTTGGTGAGACAACCAGAGCCGTTTGTCGGAGACTTTGTTCCAACACTTTCACTGAGACGTGCAGTGGTTTTCTTTATAACAGAACAGATAGATCTTGTACACTGAGTCCTTATAAGGGAGAATGGCTGGAAAAAAATAGTAGTCAGTGTGATCCTAAGTCTGGACTTGAATTCTATCAGAGAGAGAGAAATTCAGGTGTGCCTATTCCTAATTACTAGTAATTCATTTTATATAAAAGTGATTTATTTCAAAACAAATGAAAACAGCGTGTTGATCATGAATATTGTAGTGTTTCTATGATATAGTAAGCTTACAATGTTTTTGGTTTACAATGTCATGTCCCTTTACTGTTATATTTACAGAAAGCAGGCAATTGATAATTAAGAGGTTCCATGTAAAATTAATTAAAAAAATATCAAATAATCTCTTAATTTCCTGTGCTTATAAGAATTATAATTCTTTCATTTCCTGTGCTTATATAATTATGCTTTAATTTGACAGTACTGCAAATTATTACATGTTTAATTATAATTATTATTATCTTAATAATAAGTTTGTAGTTTATTTTCAGACAAACCGCCTTATTGCAATTTTGAACAAGCCGATGATCCACTTTGTTCATTAGAACAAAATGTGACAGCTCTTGAGCCTTGGGTCATAGTTGCTGCTCAAGGACTAACTGCTGGCTTTGATAGCACTCTCAATCTACGTATATTACTCAATATATCTTTTATAACTCATTATTTTATTTCACTTAAAATGATGAACTATTGATTTATCGTTTTGAACATAATAATATTCGTGTCTCTCTGATCGATATCTAAGAAAACTTCTAGATATCTTTATTTCTGTTTTTATTTATATATATTCTCTCAGTCGTATCTCAGACTGAAACTTTTATGCTATGCAGTAATTCATGATGTCGTTTTATTTTGGGGCGAATCGTGTAAAAGTCATTATTTATAGGTTGTTTTTAATCAAAGCAAGCGTGTCAACTAAGCAACTAAATTTTTAATGAATATAATAACGAAAGACGGGACAAGGTGTATCTTATTTTGAGTCAATTAACGGGAAAAAACGTTTTAAGATATTTCAGAGGTTATTTTAGGAAAATTAATAGTAACTCGCATAGTTAGAGAATGATGATTTAGCTTTTAAGAAATACACTAACTGCCAGCCTGTGGTACATTTATTCAGCGATGACAGGTATATCTGAAAGGCAAAAAGGTTCAAAAAGCATTTTATTTTCAATGAAAGTTGGCTTAATGGTGTATTGTTTTTAACAAAAGATTTATCTACACGTTACTTTCACGATTCAAGTTTAAGTGGATTCGTGTTTGCAAGTACAATAGTAGACGTTGACATAAATATTCAATATTTTTCTCGATGATCATTACAAAGCCAAGCAAGAAAGGCTTAACATCTAGTCATCTTTTTTTCTGCGAATGCTACTATAGTTCAGCCAATTACTACAATAAATAAATGCTAAATTAAGAAACATGAAAGAATTAGCTGTACTTTATTTAGGTGACTTATATACAGTTATAACTCCAAACATGCACTTAGATATGATATTCATAGATATGTCATACGATTATGTGGGCCTATTCATTGTTTTCTATAAATTTTATATTTTCATCAAAATGCAAATGTTCATAAATATTTTAACAAACACAATAGAACTAGCCCAATTCTGTGAAAGATCTCAATGTGTTAAACCTTCCAGAATAAATATGCAAATGTTGTATATAATTTCTAACTTAATTAAACCAGCCTACAAATTCTGAAGTTTTATATTAATTGAAGTAAAAATAAAAAAAAATCTAATTTGTTTATCTTATCTAGTTAAGGTTAAAATGCTACGATTCATTGCATTTTTTGTATCTAGAATAACTGACTAAATTCTATTATAACTCTTTTTATTATACTTAAAGCCAGCGGTCATTACATCTCGCTGGTATCAACTGAAAAAAGACCCGGATACGCGGCCACTCTACAAACTCCGTTTTTCAACACAACTGGGATGTGTGTAGAAATCTACTTTTGGTTAGAATCCAACGATAGCTTAACTCAACTTTCAGTTATGACAATGACGGAAGAATTAGTACAAACAGTACTGACGTCAACTAATGATACATTGGATGACTGGAGCGGACTACTTGTTAAACTTCCAGATAACATACATAGGATTGTGATACAGGGAGTGAGGGCCCCATACGGATCAAGTAGTGTGGCTATTGATGATATCCTTATTAAACCTTGCTCTTATTTTGGTGAGTATATCAATTATTTGTCGAAATATATAAATGTACAGATAGTCAAATATAATCTTTTAACTAATTTAGCCATGCTATAAAATGTTGCTGTAAGTTTATCTTCACTAGCATTATTCTTTGTTGTTAATATTGTCTGTGGTATTTTTCATTGATTTACCATAACTAACTGCATATTTTTGATTTAGTATAGAGAACTGTAATGAACACAGATTTCAATTTTAAATAAACATTGCTTTAATTAATGAATTAATAAGTTGGTCAATTTTTCATTATGCTTATGTAATTATTAACTGTTCACACTTTTTATTGTGCTTATGCATGACATCTAATTTTACTTTAGTGTTTATTTTGTTTTGAAATTGATATTCTGATATTATGATATTTCTTCTCTACCGTTTGATTGTTGAATTAAGATCTATTTGCTAATTTGAATTAAATTTATTTTTAAAACAGACTCTAGAAATGAGTGCATGACCAATATTAAAGGTCGAGATTATAGAGGAACTAAGTCAGTTTCTCTTTCTGGAACTACGTGTTTGCCCTGGAATATTTCACTTGAATTGTCCATTTTTTTACCGGACAATTTCGCTGCAGATGCAAAAAACTATTGCCGCTATATTTTGAACTCAGATTGGAAAGCTCCGTCTTGTCTTGTTCGGTGGAACTCAGATTCGGATTACAAAGTACAACGATGTGGTGTACCCTACTGTGGTAAATATAGTTAGAACCTATATTTATATTCTTATATTTTCCATAAAAATTTAGCAAGAAGAACAAACAAGAAATATAAAAAACGTGATTAAGCAAATTTTCATTTATCTCATATTATAATAAATTATAATTTAATGCTGGTAATAGTTTTTTTATAAGTTTTAATTTCAAGAATTTTTATAACTCTTTATGCTGTACATATATTATGTTAGGTTGTCAACCTGGAGTTGAATTTAGATGTGGCAATGGTTTGTGTTTGCCATTAACTCTACCTTGCGACACAAATATTGATTACTGTGGTGATGGCAGCTATCAACAACTGCGCTGTGGTTTGTTATTACTCAATGTCTAATTTTAGTTATGAGTTTAATTCTTTTACGTCAAAGAGTTATTTTTTGACAACCAACATTTTATTTAAAAAAATTAATTTTAACATCTTTATTCCATTTTGTAGTCTGAGAAGTATTTGTTTTGTTAATAATTTTTTTTATTTAATTGGTATAATCTTCATCTTCTTCTTGCACGATTACTTACTGGTCGTACCCTTACTTATAACTTTGGTAAAATAATTAAATGCTTCGTAATTCATATATTTATAGAAATAAACTTCTTTATCATCTACTTTTTAATAAAAATTATATGATGTTGTCCAAGTACTCTTTGTTTGTGTATCTGTTTTAAAGCTATGTAGATACAATACTGTTTAAGCCGTTTTGTTATAATTATAATTCAATTTATCATAATGATGCCTTTTATATTTTTATGTTTGTGATATGGCATTCTTTATTGTTCTGCCATCTTACGCTTGCTATTTAACGTTTAAATCAATTTTTAGCCGACTATGTGAAGAATAACTACCAGATTGCTTGTGATTTTAACTCTCAATCAATTTGTGGCTATTCAACTAACTCAATGGGATCTATGTCTTGGAGCTGGGAAAGTGGTCAAGATGTTGGATCTACTACTGGTTTGGATTAAAAATTACTATTTTATAGTACATACTAGTCAAAAAGAATAAAGGCTGGTTTGAATAAACGACCAGTGTTAACACTGTTGAAAGAAATAGGCCGATATGGACTGAATTTCATGGATTTGAGATTATAATGAGACATCAAGTAATCTATATTTATGCATAAGTGTTCTAATCAGTAACTTGTTAAATATTTATGGATTAATAGAATAAATAAATAGTTAATAATCTGTCATTGAAATTATTGTAAGCAGCATAATAAATCTTGTATGTTTTGATAGAGTTTGAACATATTTGTGTTGCAGTTCTTTATTTTATCCTATGTGATAAATGCAGTAGGTTTATATTTGAACTGTGTACTGAAATGCGCCAAATGGTAATTTTTCTCTACAGTGTAGCGACAAATTATTTATATTTCTACATGGTATATTTTCAGCCGCCACCTCTGGTTACATGCATTTCGATTCATCAATTGGTCAAATGGGTGACAGATCTCGCCTTTCTTCTCCCATATCTACTTTCGATACAACCATGTGGCTTAACTTTGACTATCAGTTTCAAGTTTCTTCTGATGATACAACTAGTGTATTATATGTACTCCAGTATTCCCCTTTGGGTGTCCCAATGAATCAGTTTGTTTTCAAGCCGGAAAACGACGGGTACTGGCATACAGCTGGCATTTGTCTACCCAATGGAACGTATAATATTATATTCGTGGCTGCAATTGGAGTGACTTTTGAATCGGATATATCACTTGAAAATGTTGTGGTTAGCCAGATGAACTGTTTGCCAAATATGATGAATGACTCTAGAGGTATGTTAATAATCTGTGAAAATTAGAATTATAGAGAAATCTCTTTTAGCTGTTGTATTACATTTTCTGTTTTTAATTCATATACTGTATATGGTAAGGGCCAGTGTCGTAACTACCGTGGTAGCAGCTACAGCAATACTGCGGGGCCCGGGCGTGTTTGGGGGCCCGGGCCCGACCCAAAATTAAAACATTTCAGTGAGTTATTAATTATCAGGCTATTAGTTACAATTAGAATTGTAATATTGTAGTTAGCTTTACATGGTGAAAGTGTGCCAACAAAGAGTAATGACTTAAAAAAAGGTCACTGTTGAAAGTGGATTTATGTGTTTATGTGGGCACTTTTTGGAGTCCCAAAATTTTATTAGGCCCGTTTATAAAAACTTGCTGTGGGGCCTGTGGTCAGGTGTTACGCCACTGGTAAGGGCATAATTATTTTACTCTAATGATGAAATAATTTATTCCTTTTTTATATTGCTGAGTACACAAATTATCAATTTCATTTAAACATTGTTTATGTTTTGTAATTTTGGATTAAGAATCCCTTCAATTAAACTGTCTATTGTGTGTTCTCACAGAATTTCTAACAGATGCATGTGTATTTAATAATGACACAGCGACTAAAGATTGTGGGATTGTTTTTGCAACATTTGGCATTTCTGAATTATCGTGGACTTTCAAGTCTGAATACGGTAAGCTACTATTTTGCTAATTCTGCTACATTTGATATTTTTCTTTTCTACAATATTAAAATAACCAAGAAGCTTTTGTTACAAAAGTACCATTTGGTATAAATTCTTCACTGTTAAAGATAATAATTTTTTATTGTTGAAAAGTTGATTTAGTCGGCAAAAATATAATTAATTGTATTAAGATTTATTTTATCTTTCTGTTTATTTTTGCGTATATTAAAGATATAAAGATTTTACTTAAAATAGTACATATCTAGTTTTAATTTAAAATGTTGAGAGAATGTAATTTAATATCTGGTAGAAAGTTAATTTTTCTCATTACAATTTTTTTTCTTCTCCAGACTTCGACACAAGCTCTGTCTCAACAACATCGGATGATGCTGGAACGATTACATCACTAAATTATCCTGATAATTATCCTGACAATTACGACTTTACTAACATTATAACGACTCCGAACAACTCAAATCTCATAATTGTCTTTGAATTTCAGCAATTTCAGCTCGAATATTCATATAACTGCGAGGCAGACTATGTTTTGGTATGTTGACGGAAGATTAAAGTAAAGTGAAAACTCGCTGACATAGAAAATTACATAGTAGAAACACGATTACTAAAATATAATTAAATATTTTAAAAGTTTCATTAGACCGATTAAATACTTCATATATTGCAAAATTCCATTATATTAAGTGATGCTCATGATTAGAGTAGCCTTTCTAGAAATACAATATTAGTAATTGTTGATTACTAATATTTTATATAATTGTAAGATTTATATTAGCAAAACCTGTTTTTTAATTAGGGATGAACAAAATAGTAGACAAATTTTTAAAGTAGGCGACTATTTTACTGGCCCAGTAATTA
The DNA here is from genome assembly GCA_034700105.1 of Oconnorella tubifera. Lineage (NCBI taxonomy): Eukaryota > Metazoa > Annelida > Clitellata > Enchytraeida > Enchytraeidae > Oconnorella > Oconnorella tubifera. The sequence goes on along the minus strand of JAQIXG010002450.1, from coordinate 6,837 downwards.
AGATTCGTCTTGCTAATTTTCAATCTGTTTTTTGACTTTGGCCATTATTTGCATCGTTTTTATTTTAAGTTATCGTTATATTGCATTCTGGTTATTATTGGTAATAAAATTATTATTTTGCAAAAGGGACAGGATATAAAATTATATGTTGCTTCAAGTGTATATTATGAAAAATGGTAATTTGTGCAAGATTTATTTCACTTTGAAGGAAATTAAAAATATATGCTTAAATGAATTATAATTTCTAGTTAAAGTTGCCTGAATTGTTACACAGTCACTTCATATATCAGTTTTGTTATCTCAAAACTGCTTTTCGCTCGTAAATTGATGCATTATGCTCAATGTTTCATTTTACTTGTAAGGTTAATTGCGTGCTGCTGGAAAATGGTACCACAGTTTCATTAGACAAGTTTTGCGGTGACACGATTCCGCCAGTGTCCAATTATTCTTGTACTCAGCTGGAAATTATATTCCACAGTGATTACTATCAGTCTTTTTCAGGATTTGTGATGGAATTTCAACTTATTCCAGCGTACTCAAATAACGGTAAAATGATACGGAAATTTATAATCTTCTTCTTGATTTCTACCAATTTATCATTGGATGAAACAAAGTTGATTCTTAAATTAAATTCTCACTGCGTTGTGAATAATTATGATGAAGCTAATTCGCACTACTCTAGGAAGAATGTTGCAAAACGTTTACGATATTGTATGACTTGTTTTCTGTTACAGTTGTTTTAACTAGGCTATAATTATTGTATATTTAATCTTTTGCTTGTTGTAGTGAATTATTATTTATTATTAATTACTCTCTATATGCAGTAATCCATTATTATTTTATTATAACTACAATGACTGCAAACTAATTTTCTCGAGTCATAATCTGTTATCAGTATCTTAATTTGTGAAGAATTTAACTTCAACTTCAACAACTTTCACAGAATAAAACTGAAATATATATCCATTATGTTTCTTGATAATAAATTTGTTAATAAATTATATATTTTGCTGTAAATTGCTCTTTTTAAATGTTTGCATTTTAGATATGAGTGCATTAGATGATATGACTCTCAAACTAAAACGAGACGGTGGCTCATCACTTGGTATTGGCTACGATCGCGCAATTAGACTCATTTCTCCTTTATACCAAGCCATGCAAAACGAAAGTTGTTTACGTATGGAATACACCGCTCTAACAAGCTCTACTATATGGCTAGCCTATTTAGCTAATGACACTCTGACTAATCGTATTCTAGTTAGAAATTTTGCGCCAATGACAGCTAGTGTTCAATATGTAGAAATTGATCTTAAACCAGACATGACATCATCTCAGGATTTTAATCTGTTTATGGAATTTACATCAGCAGATGTGGGAGCTTTTGCCTTAATTAAAAGTGTCAATATAACTGAAGGTGCTTGTGTGGGAATTCCAGGTTAGTTTAAATTTTGATATTAATGTATTGTTTACAAATATTACATTTCTGTATAAATTTGAAATATTTGTACACAAATGTACAGATGCTTCATATTTTATTTTGACTGGGCTGTATTTCGTAGTTTTTCTTATCTTTTTATTTGTTACTTATATTGTTGTTCTACACTTTTATGAATAAAAGATACATATTAGAAACAATAATAATAATATTGTTATTTTTATTGTTAAGTTCTGGAATTTAACAAAACTTATGTATTCTATAACATTCGAATGATACTCTGGGATGCGCATGTGGCATTTTACTCCAACTCAATTTAAAAACTTGTTTTGGTTTAAATATTTAACTAATTTTACTTTTTAAAATTATTTTCATGAGTTAAATATTCAATGTACATGAAATATTTAATGTTATTTTTATACTTTACAAGTTGTGGGCTTTTTTTATTTCTGTACTGGTTATTTATTAGTAGCCTGTGTGGTAGTCTTTCAGTTACTTTAACGTTTAATTGTTGAGTTGAATCCAGATATCAATCAAAACTATTTACTTATAAACTATTTTTGATCAATCAATCAAAACTATTTACCTAAAATGTTAATTCGAATTCTTCCAATAAAATTTTTATTTCTTACTCGAATATTACATTGCATATTGGATGCACTGGATCACTGTTTTTTTATTGTATTATATTACATTATATAATACAAATTTATATTAATTTAATATTAAAATTACTAATAAATATTTTGACACAATTCTTTTAAGAACAAAAAGATTTCTATCACTGTTATTTATTTATACCATCAAACAAACTAGGAAAGGTATCATGATTATTTACAGAACCTCCTACACCAAGCTTCACGTGTATTTTCTTCACACCTAGCAAATGTGGCTACAGAGACATTTCATCCGGCGTTGGACATTTTTTACTAATGAAAGATAACAATGTTCAGACAAATACTAATCAATCAAATCCAACAAGTTCAACTACAAGTTTGTATGATTTATCCACCGCGTATGATTCTTCAACAGATTTGTATCATACACAACAAAATACTACCAGTACAGATGAATATTTTACTTCAGAACAAACCTCGGCAATATTCACTAATACTATGCAGGATGTAACTCAACAAACTACTGATTTCTCTAAATTGGATCCATCAACTGCTACACTGCAAGATATTAGTCAAGAAACGAGTGTTCAAAATAGTATTAGTCCAGCAATGGAAAACTTTGGCTCGATACAACCTGAAAATCTGAATTATAATAGTACAGAACTTTTTAGCACCACTGCATTTTTTGTAGTTCCAGATAATGCTCCAGAAATCATTCCGGGTTAGAGATAGTGTTAAATAGTTATTTGAAATGTATATGAGGAATAAATTGAATGTCTCTTTAAATGCACTAAGGCTGTAGTTAGTCAACAATGTATCAGTCAACAATGAGCTAATGATGGATTTTTCATATTATTTTTAAACTTATGAATTAGAAACTGAGTGTACTCAGAAAATTAGAACGTCTACATAAGGTTGTGTACTTTGTGGCTTAATTGTTATATTTTCTTATTTCAGAGTGTTGTGTTTTATAGAAATTGTTGAATATTTGTATTTGAACATATTGTTAAACTATTATGCATTAACATAACATTTGTATACTCGAATTTAATACTTACTCTAATGTTAAATTTGATTAGCTTTTTGGTAGATCTTTAAAGATTTGTCTCGTTTGCACATAAATAATTTTTATATTATCTCTCACAGATACTTTCCTGACAGTCGAATTCAAAGCTGGAGAAGTTACAACTGGAATCCTCATATCACAAATCGTAGATGTTCCAATTGAAGGCATGATTGAAATATACTACACTGTAACATCAGCTGATGTTGGCATGGACATTTATCTAAAATCTCCAAATGGTACAATCGTTAGAACGATAACGGCTGTGCATAATGAGATTGACAGTTCATATCTCGATGGAAACGTATTGATGTCCAATCACTCGAGTGGAAATGATATTCAAATGAATGTGCCTGTCGGTTCGTTTTATCTAGAAATTGAAGTGTGGTCAGATGAAATGACTGAAAATAATCAGATGCTGTCTATTGGCGCTATTATTTTTCAAGAGGGATTGTCAGGTTTGTTCTTGTTCTATTCGCGTTTTGTTTTTTAGTCGTTTTTCTTTTTCTTACTGTTGACAGAATTACTGAAATTTTTGTTAGCAAAAGAATGTCTCACAATTGCTGGAAATAAAGTTTTTTAATACATTTTCGTGACACTGTTTAAATACAAAAATGATCTTGATATTACTGCAAATGAAGAATATTAATGACTGTAAGTATAAAGAAACAACAATTGGCAGTTCCGATTACATTCGTTTAAGTAGAAAAGAAAGCTACATATATGCAGATATATCGGACAAGAAAATTGTTTTAAAAAATATATGTAGACGAAATTGTTAAGATACCCAATTTCTTTTTAAGAAATGCCAATTTTTATTGATGTTTAAACTTGTATGTTGTTTAAAATTTATATCCTTAATTCATGCCACAAAATTTAATGATTCATTAATTAATTACACTTTATCATTATAGTAATTATGTTCTTATTTATAATGCTTTCGATCGTGTTTCATTATAGTTGCTGTTCAGAGTTTTGAACCGGAAGGAGTCAACTGTACTTTCAATGATTCTCAATTATGCGAATATCAACTCGGATCATTGTGGAGGAGAGTTTTTGTTAGTGGATCTTCATCCTTTCAGAAACTAAGTCATGGTAGTCTCACTTAGATTAATATTTGTACCCAACTAAAAGCTAAAATTAGTCTAGATATATATTATTCTATATACAGACTATATCGAAGATATTATTGATAACTGTAGTAAGCACTTGCGAAAGGTGCAAGTAAATGAAAATTATCAATTTTAGTGCTTATATTATAGATTAATCCGATTGGATATAGTAATCATTCTATTGACAAGTTTGACTAATTTCTAATCTCTCAAAATATTCCCCATCATAAACTCTGGAATCAATACAGAGATACGATTGTCTTTTTATTACAGGAATCACATTTCAGTATGATATGTATTCCTTTGATTCGTCTCAGAGTCTTGTTATCAGTCCAATTGTAAATCTGACTTCAGACTCTACTATAATCCTAACCCTTACTCCTGTTTCAGCTTATTATACAGAGTTTTATAATATTAGCATCTATAAAGCATCAGTTCTTGGTCAAGTGTCAACTGTTTTGCTCCAGAATTTTGACGCGTTTAGCGGCAAGACGATTCTTAAACTTTGTATACCAGCTGGCATATATCGTCTTGGTATTGTTGTGAAGCAGATGGCTTATATCACGATTTCTAGTATAGACTATGGTGAAAAGAACTGCAAGGCAAAAGATGGTAGGAAGCGACTTTAATAAAAAGCTTTTGGACAGACGTTTTGGATGGTTGGATGTGTGGATGGATGAGTGGGTTGATAAATAGATTGACAGGCAGAGAGACAGATAGATAGACGGCCTGTCAGACAGAGATAACAGACAGACAGATGGATGGATAAGAATACTTTTATTATAAATGTAACATAGCTGGAGCTGCAAATAATAAATTATGTTTTCCATGCGTTTAATTTGTGACTTAGTACATTGTTTTCATTTTCTTTTACCTTAATGTTCTTTATGTGAATCAGTACATAATTATATACCGCAGCATATAATTTCAGCTACTTATCACTAAGAATATTTGTTGTTTTCTTTTCTCCAGATATACTTTAATAATTTAAAATTACCTTCGGCAGAGAATAAATATGATTATATTTTCGTTATTTGTTTTTAAATTTGCTATTATGGTTTTTTCAGTTCAGCCTTACACGAAGACAAATAATCTGGACTCTCATAATTTATTTATGTGGTCATTTTTTATGTCATGGCAGTTACAACTTGATGCTGTATTATCAGTTCCTTTTGATGATCAAGGTACTCACACTTACTCATTTAACTGTAATTTTTAAAACTTATATTAAACATCGAAATTATGAATTTATGGAATGGTTGAAAATATAGTATAAAATTTATTAAATGTTATCTTAATTTAAATAGAATCTCAATTTTGAATTCGTTTCAGGTGTAATAAATATATTCTATGAATTCAGTGGAACAATCACTTCAAGTCCACAAACTGCTTACATAGTAGGACCAGTCAAGTGCAACATCAGTTTAGAATTTAAATTGGATTCATCTGAATTTGTGTCTGGGGACATAATAATTTTGGTATGCAGAGTGATTTAAATGTTATTAAAATATTTCATTGCACAATCTTTAAGCAGATCTTTATTTATTAAAACAGTAATATTTCACAATCTCTTTATCATAATTTAGATGTTACAAATATAGGGGGTTGATCGGCTTATGTTTTTACAGAAACTTTGCAGTAGTAATTTTAAATTTTTCGTCTAAAATAAAATTAAAGAATCTAGCAATATTATTTTTATTTATATTTTTTATTGTACAATTTTATTACGAGTATTTTTCAAATACAGCATCCTGTTAAAAATTTAAAAAATGACTAATTTTATAATATAATTTAATCTAAGTCTTTTCGTTTTAAAATGTTAGTTATTTCATTTTAATTTGTATTAATCATGAATGAGCAAGAGTAAAGATATAGTCAGTTAATTCAGTCTGTGAGAATTTTACTGTTTTTTTTCAACAATATTATATTTCTCTTTATTTGTAAGATATTTTCTGCAAATGATTTTTATCAGTGGCTCACTTATAAAAATCATTTGCTCACCATTTTAATCCTGGAATCTCATTCTTTGTATTCTCTCCCAGCGCTTTTCATAAATTGCCAAAGTACTATTTGACAGAGTACTTTTTGACAGAGTACTTTAAATTAAATCTCTTCAATTTCATTTTCAAGTAGATACGCCCCTGGTTCCATATTAAAATATTTTAATTTAATTTGAAATTTCAGACTTTAATTGGCACTGAAGTTCATAAGAACATAGTAAGTGTTTCGAGTAATGTAAAAAAACTAAGTGTTAGAACTGAAAATGGTGTTTGTCAAATACTAGCACCCAGTTATGGCAATGTTGAAATCTTATATTCAATCCAAACTGATCTCATGTCAGGTATATTTAATAAACATTTGTTTATAAATTATGTTTATATTAAGTTGCCAAATCTTTGTAAAAATCTAAAATATATTATTATATTTCTTAATTTAATATGTAAAGTTTCACTCATAAAGTTTCACATCATTGTAAAATGTATTTTATCCATATTATGCTTTTTATTATGGTAAGTTACTTATTTAAATTTAAGTTTATATTTATGTTCCTTAAAATATTTAGTAATTTTGTATATTATTTCATAAACTAATCAATCATATGCTTGATTG
>JAQIXG010002449.1:0-17705 GCA_034700105.1 Oconnorella tubifera | reverse complement strand
TTTCTTAAACGAGTTAATATTTGAGACATTTTTAATTGAATAAGGAATGAGATCCCAAACTTTAGGGCCTAACAATTCATCCTATTTACTGTTCTGTTATACAATACTTAGAAAAATAAAGATAAGAAAATTGTAATAATTACAAGTCATTGATAAAAAATAGATTTAAATCATTGTCAAGCGACCACCCATTCCGTGTATCCAACCGAAAGTCTTTTTTTGTCAAAGTCGTATTGTTTTTTAACAGAAGCAGAAAATATAAAATCGCTAAAAAAATGAAATTTTGGCTGGTCCCGTTAACTTAGCATCATCTGCACTCACTCCTTCACCCCCTGTTTGCATAATTTTCCTGGTTCTTTACACCAATTACATTATCAATTAAATAATTGTATTTGGCCTACTGTATATCTGAGCGTGTATTGGTATTGGGCTGTAATATCAATATTTCATCAGTGATTGATTAACAGTTTGATTAATTTCAATCGTGGGTGTATCAAATTTTAGATCAATAACCTTATCCTAGCCCTGTAGGATACTAAGTCTATGCAATACTTGTAACATTTTTTGACGCGTTAATTTTGTTTAATAAAATGTATTCAAAATAAAAAAATTCACAAGCCTAACAATAAGTTGAGATTCTATCAGTTTAGTGCTTTCTCAAATTATGGTTTACTAAAGGTCGTCAGATTTCTTCGACCCAGTTAACTGTCCCCTCCATCATAACTAAAACTTATCAACTATGTATGTCACTTCAATATTGATGACAAACACCTACGGCTTATTCTTCCCCTGCACTGTGTAGCTTTACGCATGCTGGCCATCATAAAATCATAATGAATACGTGATAGAGATTCTGACAAACGATCTTGCTGCAAAATTGCTGACGTTGTTTGATACGAACAGAGGCTTGAATTTATAGAACTCGGTTAAATAATAATCTTTAGATTAGCTCAAAATAAAATAATTGAAACTAAATTGTTGCATTAAATTATAATTATCGTGTTACTGAATTTCGTTGTGGTGTATTACTGACAGACTAAGTAAGATTTCAGATTTCAGATTCGAATCTTATAAATATACGAAATATACGATTTAATTTACAAAATTTGATCCACGGTTCTTTTAACAGTAGATACACAAAAGAAATCCTGTAGCTGGCTCTCACTTATTTTACTCTAGAGGTATCATTAGCTTTAAATAGAATTATAACTTTTTAATTGGAAGTATACCATTTAGGCCTACGCGTTGCCTTCTAATAGCCAATAATTAGAAATATCTAAACAGAGGAAGAAGAGTCCAATTTTTAACTTCGACGAATGGATAATCGGAATGGCTTAAACTACCGAACACAAGCTTTACTGATTCAAGGTAAGAATTACTTATCTGTATTATTAACAATCAAAACGTGTATTTTACTAATTTCTTTTTCTATTGCGTGTCATATCAACAATTTCAACTTTGTTCCCTTTTTGATTCACGAGTTTTGTAATCTTCTGTCATAAATGTATATACACTGTAAAATCTTTTTGAACGAACGATATATCAGTATCTTTTACTGTAGATTGATTGTACAATATACGATTGCTGTTTCTTATTATACACGTTTGAGACAACAGAACCTATCGAGCTCGCTGTCGGTATATTTACCTCATTTAGATCACAATACTAACTACAATCTGCATGAATATGCAAATCAAATAAATTAGTTGATATAAATATAAATTACGCAAAATTATGTTATGTACAAGAGACTTAGGGCCATATAATATTATGTAACAAATTCTATATCTATTGGACAAAACAGTGTTAGTCCAACGATCGTTGTACATTATATTATAATTATAGATCATATTATATTAAAAGTTTGTCAATTTTATTATTATTTTCATTTTAAATGTTATAAAGTATTTATGATAGTTTCATATCGTTGACTAACGAACAGTAACTGACTTCGTGACTGAAATTTGAGAAAACATGATAATGCTGTAAATTTCTTATCCTAGATTAATTTATTAGATCTACTGTTTGCTTGCAGTAAGATACTAGCAATGCATTTTTATTTACATGATAATAGGCCTACCTAAGTTTTTTTTTTAGTAATGATGATATCTATTATGAATGCAATCCTCATTGCAGTCCAGATAATTACATTTTATTTGAAATCCCTGTGAGGCATTGTTATCTAAATTGCTTCTTGCACTTAAATATGAAACTTTTTCAGAAATATCACGCGTGCTGAATTTTCTGACTTATTGTAAAAGTTGGATTATAATTTTATTGCAGTTTTGAATTTTTCTACAGTGAATAAACTGTTGATTTTTCTTTAGATATAAACTCATCAAATGTAAATAAACCTAATAAACACTATAATGAAAATATTTTAAAAGTAATTTAAGCCTAATTATTAACCAAAAAGTACAATTTATTAACGTGATTTTACAAATTAATTACTAACATTATTCTGTTGAAACAATAGTGACATTTTTTTATTAAAATATGTGATATATGGCGTTTAAATTATAATCGTGATTAAATTACTCATAATTATTCTATACTTTTGAATCTAAATCAAAATTTATGTCAACAAGAATTATTTATTAATAACATTAATGAGGAAAAGAAAGATTGGAAAAATAAAAAGCAGAATAAAATGAATATTAATGTAGACTCTTGTTTATTTTGTTCTTTTTCACTCAACACAAGTTAAGTTGTCATTTCGAACTGCAGCTTCATGAAATTGCAATATACAGTACATCTTGTTCGCATGAATATTACGAAAACGTCCTGCTTCGGGAATATTATATCAACTGACCTGGAGATTTTAGTATACATTTATCTTTTCCATATTAGGTTGGCATTTAAGCTTTGAGGTATAGCTTCTCTTTATCACTTTTTGAAAAATCTTTGTAACTCCGATATGAATTTGAAACTCGCATTTAAATACAACTCTAACGCGTCATATTTCTACTATTATTATTTATTTTTTTGTGTAAGTTTTAAAGTTATCACAAAATTATTAGGTTAAATGGCAAGATTTAATTACGCGCATGCAAGGTACATTGTTTTTTGCCTAATCACATATTAAAAGCAAAAGAAAAACGTTAGAAACCTAGCTAGGCCTAAATATCAATTTATATTTACTGTTTATTAATATTAATTTGATGAAATTACACTTAAATTTATTCTATTTGCTATTAATTAATTTCTCCATATTATGGAATAAAAGCATAATTCATTCAACTTTTAAACGCGCTCAACATCCAGACGTTCTGTTTTAAGATTGCTATAATTTATTCGATATTATTTTCAGTTGTTTATTGTATCTGTAAATATGCGACTTTTATATAGACAAAAAGAATCTTATTTAAGATAAACCGACAATATTCGAATTGAATGTTACCTTAACACATGAAAAAAGAATTTAAAATAAGTATTATTATCTTTATCTTTTTCACACAATTATCAGTTATTATTTAATTTCTTCACATCAGCATTCTGTTTTTCATTTGTATATTGTTTTTGAGAAATATTTATTGAACGCTATAACTGTTAATTACTGTTACTATCATTATTATACTATGATTTCTTTAAATATTACATTTTTACATTAGCTTCATTCTTTCATATCTTGTACCGCCATTGATTTTCTTATATCCATGTCTTTTTTATATTTTTACACGCTCAATTATTTACTGGATCAAATACTCCCAAAAAGAATTAAAGGTGGTGGGAAATGGCAATAAAATGCCCCAGTTATACTAAATTATCAATGTATTATATTTTTTTAATCTGTAAATTATATAAATAGTATGACATTCTGTATTGTAAGTATTTGCTTTAATTTATCAATTCCTGGAGGCTACATGCGTAGCATTTTTACTCAATAATACACAAGCTCTTTTCATATTTTATTCAAACAGTACATAAATCAGATAAAATAATATTCACTCTGTCTGAGTACAGTTTCAATTGTTTTCTCTCCCTAAAATTTGCAATAGCAGTCAATTACATAAAATTATTAATTAATAACCATTTATCTAATATCTATTCGAATTGTACTTAATAAAAATAATCGGGACTTGAATAAACAACGAAATAGAGTATCATGGCGACTACCATACCAGCTGGGACGAGAATAAGACCGAAGACGGAGAAGCAGAGGGACATCCTACCGAGGGATCGCGCGTCCTCAGTGTTCTCGGTAGACTCCTTCTGAGTCGCAACTACTGTAAAAGACGAAAACGGAGCAAATAAATACATAGAAAATTGAAAGAAAATAAAGTTATTTTCGGCGTTGATGTGAAGAAAAAATAAGATAAAAGGGACTCTAATATGCTGATTAAGTTGAAAGTATTTGTTTAGAAGAGGGATGATATTGTTAATATTTTCCATATTATTGCTTTGAAAACTGCGATGGAGAAAATATTATAGCTTTATTTGATTAATTAATTAATTAATTGACATATATCATACATACGCTTTTTATTCTTATATACGAGTTAAATGATTAATCTGCGATTATTTGAATAAATAATTATAATTAATGACAAGTAGTTTAATTATAATATGTTGAGCTTCATCCAACACATTTAAACAACGCGGCTTAATGATCGCATCTAATGTCTAGCTAGACATTCATTGCACTTCCGGGATTCGAACCCGTGTCTCGACTTACTAATCTCTCAATTCAAGTTGCTAACTAAATTACAAATGAACTAACCTGCTAAAATCATTGCAATGATACCGCACGGTATCGCGCAGCAGAGGAGAGCGAACGCTGCGATCATTTTATGCAACATATAATCTTGGCGCGCTGTGGGCAGAAGGATCTGGCAGGAGGGCCGCACGGGGTACGCTGTGACGAATAATACAGGTTGCGGTGACGCTCGCTCATACATCACACGAATCTGATTATCAGACATGGTAGATCTCGATTGTTTTTTAGCCAACTAGATGATAAATTATAAGTAACGACACATTTATTTTATAAATTAGAGGTCTCCAGATGCTTTGAGTGTATTGTACAAGAGAGATTATAGAATCCTGAGATAGTTAACTAAAAGAAAATGTCAATTGTTATGTGTTGTTATTGTAGGGTAGTTAACTAAGAGAAATGAAATGTCAATTGTTATGTGTTGTTATTTGTAGGGTAGCAATGATTGTAATTATAGCTTATAACAGTCGTGAAGGAGTCACAACTTATTCATTGTTTATTTAGTCAGCAAAAGAAAAATAACAATATTTAGTTTACATCAGAGATTAATTTTTCTTTTGTTATAATTAGCTTTTTAATTTTTTAATTTGAAATCGACGATTGTTTTCTTTTATTTATTAAGTTACTGCATTAAGTTACTGCATATATTATAATTATTCCGTAACTTAATCAGCGCATAATAGATAAATAAAAGAAAGTAATTATACTAGAATATTATGTTACTTAGTAATCATTAATTAAAGGTATATTATTTATTTATATTAAAGATAGCAAACAAGCTTCTTATTTAGTTCAATTGACGTCATCTATATTAGAAGAGCGTATACTAGACTCTGGTCAGCAGTCTTAATTCCGAGTTGATCAAATTAATTTTATTACATCGACTGTCCTGTGTGGGCTTTGTCTAAAAATATCTTTTCAAGATGTCTACACGTGCATTATAATATATAAAAAGATGTTTTTAAAAGCCGAAAGCATCTACTAAGCGTGACACGTGCTCAGAAGAATAAGATATATACATAAAAAACTATTTTGCCTGACAATCTAAATTATTTCTTTAATTCGATATTGTCACATCGGTTCATTTGGGCGTTTTTCTGCAAAATAAATGTTTAGTGACTATAGAAATTTTAAAGTCTTGAAAAAATTAAATTACCTAAACTTATAAGCACAGTTAATTAGATATATTATTACCGAGCAAAATATAATCAATTACACGTGTGTACAAAAGGTATGATGTGATTTCAGTGATTTCTCTTTTGGTTTTGCAAAATTCAAATAAGAGCTGCTATATCACTCTATTTAGTTGTAATTATTTGATCGGACTGATTCCCGAATTTCAGATATTTAGCATTGATCCCCACGTCACGAGCTTACAACTACTATATAGCGTCGCGGGATAAAGTACAGTGGCTGCGGAAACATAAAAGTAACGTCCCCCTACTGTTGACTTATAACTGCAACAGGGAAATTATTTGTATAGAAATCTGCATTTTCAAACAGTTATAAAAAGGCTTAAATTTTTTTTTAATATTAAACAGTAGAAAACGGAGAATGCATTCATGTTCACCAGTGAAAATTCTATCTTCATAGTTTCAGAAACAAAACAAATACAATTAATTATTAACTGAATGTAAATTTAAAATGAGATTGTCATATTTCTAATCACGGGAAAAAATCTTGCTTGGGAGAATGTAATATGTATTGCAGCTATAGAGTATACAATGTACATTTTGTATACTGTATACTGTAAAGTATACAAAGTTTGTGTACTGCAAAGTAAGCATACAATTATCATCGGGTTTTGCACAATTGAATCGAATCGTCTATAGTTGATAAGAAATGCTATTGCACACGTGCGCATTAAAAAAGCAATAAGAAATCTTTTTGTCGAATGAAAAGAAATTGCATTTTAATTAAAATAATTGAGATCATTCAATCAATAGCTATTGGTCTATTAATTGTTTTTATTATATTCGCATGTTTTAATGATTTTGTGATACATCTCGTGATAGTTGACAATAAATTCTGGCTTTACAATATATTCTTTCCAAATTATTGTAATTATTGATCGATGTATGTCTTTTATTTAGGAATATCATCTCTCGTCTAAATTATATTCTACTCTATCATTTTAACATTTTGTGCATTTGTTCTACAAATATTTATTGTGTGCGATTTATTTCTTTCTCAAATTTATTGATATAATTACTTAATGATTTATTAACTTTTAAAAATTTATTTCAAAAATCTCCCCCCCCCTCTCCTTAAAATAATGTCTGGACCCCCCTGCGACTATTCCACGATAAATATCTAACCCTAATACGCGTTTGACTACTGCAATGCACCGATGAAATTTAGTTTCTACGTTTTATTTTGCTGGTCAATTGGTTGATGGTCGAGTTGAGACCAGGTTGACTCGTGTGCTCGTGTGACGAGTAATGAGCTGTAAGTGGAATCACTGTCTTCGTAGTAATCAGATTGTCCAGGTTCATTCTACAACTGACTTGTGCGCACAAAAAACAACTCAAGTTTTAAATTGTAAGGGCTCTCTTCGCCAATTTATTTAAAAAATTTACTACGGGGTAGTACAGCTATAGTTAAAGTTTAAAACTGCTGTACTGGGATTCTCGGACACGTTCTGTTATAAAAATTAAAATTTATTTGCAAACTTTCAAATGAAGTATTCAGGCATCGACTGGAAATTTTACCATGATGAACGAAACGGAACATTTAACTGTATAAAGTCCATAAAATCTAATTTTAAAATTATTGGTAGATTCTTCAATCATTCTTGTGATATCAAATTATAATTATTTGATACTAATTATATTAAATAAGTCTTATGACACAGAGAGACTTACGCTGTCGTACATAAAATTTACTTTCTTCAGCATTCAACTTATTTTTCATGATTCTATTCTTTGTTGTCATGTAGCGGATCACTTTTTTAAACAAATACATGAAACTAAAATTAAAAATGACCTTTTGAAGAAAAAATAATTCTTTGCGATGTTTTCCATATTCTACTTATTGCAAAACATCTTTTACCTTATCCCAACAAGATCCATCGACTCGCCCTTGACTTCTGCGATCCTCAAACCTTACGGACTCATCAGTTCATTTAACCGTTGAACACAATCAAGTGACCTTATCGTGCCTGGACCCAAACGGGTCCTCGCTTCGTGTTTCCACTATATTTCCACTATAGTGTCATTCGATAAGAATTTTCCATTGACTGAATTTTACAATAGATGACAGTAGACAAGGCCGCAGTGTTCCAATTGATCAGCTTACTATCTCTTATCTCTTTCCAGTGAATCGATTCTCGTTTGTGATTTTAAGCGCATACAATCACTGAACGACGACTATCGATAAATCAACTTGTTGATTGATACGATATATGACGATGCAAAATTAATCACAGTCGGTAGAAATTATTATCCCAAGGCCAAAAGTGGTAGGTCTTATATTCATTTGCATCAATATGACACGGCTTATTCAGAGTATAAATATTAATATTTGTTTTATATAAAGCATAGAAAACTAAAACAATAACAAAGAAAATGCTAAAAAATAAATTAAATATACTGTATAATTGAAAAGCGATTAATATTTACAGTAACATAGGACTTTATAAGATTTTTATCAGGATTTGTTATATATTTTTGAATATATTGTTTCTATTGTGATCAAACCATAGTTGTTCCGCGTGTTTGTGGCGAAAATAAAGTGCGTTAAAGTGCGTTAATAAGTGCGTTAATGATAAATTAAAATAAAGTGCGTACACTTTTTATCAGATATAAAGTGCGTTTCGCACGTGCGGAGCAACTATGGATCAAACAGAGACCAGCTTTCATATTTCAAGTCCTGTATTCTAATATCTTCGCTAATTTCTTCCTGTAATTTTTATGTTATTTACCCCGAGACCGAAAAAAACTTAATTTGAAAGAGTATTACAGAGTCTAGACTGTTTTCCCTTTTTGCTTCATATCGATTGCTTTCGATCCGAGCAAACTTTATTAGAAAAATCTTTAATTGAGAGAAACTGCGACTGAATAATAAAACTATTAGAGAGAAATTATTCAGATTTCGATGCTTGACATAAAAAAATACTTTTTTGTTGTAACAGTAAGTAGAATTTTTCCGAGATGGTTGAAATTATTAGTGATTTTATATAAAAATACTAGCAATCATAATGTTAACAAAAGATTGGTAAAACTAACGAGTGGCATGATATGATATAAATCACATTACAAATTATTCTGACGTTAATGTAGTTAATTATCCGAGCGATAATATGTGAACGCTAAGTTTTCTTACCCGTTCACATTATTTTAATTATTTAGTGTAATTAATAATTATATACATGATTTCTTCAAAAATATTTAGTTATCTAATATAATTGTGCACTTCTGTGTATTTCAACTTTCATAAATATTTAAACTTTCATATTTATTAGATATTGATCGTAAATAAGATACTAATTTGCTTTTTTCTCAATGGAATGCCAATAAATTAGACTTAGTACTGCTTTGAAACGATATTATTATAAATATAATTACAACTTTTATGACCGTTACTAATTTATTAATTATTTATTATTATTTATTATTTGCTCTATTGTCAATCACATCTTCTGGCATCTGCTACTATCACTAAATTGCTATAATAAATTATTATCAGTAAATTATATGACTACACATTTGCACGTGCATCTCTCGCAAATTTAATTGAAGACCGACAATATTCTTTCGATTGTAAATTAATGCATAATTGTTATTGTACAGTATATTTCATTGCGATTTGTATTGGTACTGGATCGATATTTTTACATTTTTGTACAATGCGTATAATTACAAAATTAGAATCGTAAGTTATTAGTTGCTTGCCGTCTGTGCGTGTTAATAGATTTACTATTAATAATACTGGCATAAAGTTTAAATCAGCCAGGCTCTTTGTTTCTGAAAGCAGTACAGAAAGAAGGTTGAATGAATTTTAATAAATGAAAAATGTTCTTATACTCAAAATTATTGACATAGAAATGAAAACACACCCTTTTCTGTGAACAATACAATTAATATGAGCACTGTACAAAAATAATGTATGCAATAGAAAATATATGTAACACAATTTTGGATAGAATCGGCTATATATATTTCGTTTATCTCTCATAATGTTGCTATATATTGCAAATCAGTGACAAAAACTTAAGAAATCTCAAAAATTATATTATTTTTTATTATTTCCTAATTATACGTTAAATCTCTCAGCGAGCCGGTTAGAACTTCGAAACCTAATGAAAGATTCTAGGTTTGCGTTCAGAAGGACTCGGAATTTGATTTGCTGACTTGTTGCTCCCTTTATTATTACTATAGTATACAGCGAGATACTTACTTCGATAACTCTATCGTATGAACTTCCTGGCGTTATAAACAATTTCTTTACACGAATCAATTTACTTTTAACTATTATAGTTTATTATAGATGTAATATATTTATAAATATTCTTATGCTCCAGTGATACATTGTATACTGGAGTGCTATATTAACTTCTATCGCTGCTGATCTAATCTAGATCATGCGTTGTTTATATTACTTAGTGCAGCATTGTTTCACAACACGACAATAATTCATATGATGTAATCATTGTAATGCACTAATCCATGTAAAGCTAAATACAGCATTCTTCTTTATCATTGTTTAATTCAATATCGTCCTTATCAAGCTATCGTCTAGCATCAGTATCAGCTTTCTCAATCTATTTTATAGATTGCCAATAACACAAACATTGCGTAGATCATGCAGTAAGAGGAATGAACTCTAAATTTTGTTCTTCCATATTTTCCTTGATTATAAATTGTTTGATTTTAGAATTAAATCTGTTGTATTATATTAATTAGATTTTAATTTGATTTTAAATATATAGATTCGTTGAATTTCGCTACAGAACAGTACGCCATTGATTATATGTTTTTGTTTCTTTTTTTCTATATATAATCTTTACAAAAGATTTATTAAAACAGCAATTAAAATAGTCAAGCCGATTCTTGATATTTAATCAATGACAGAATCAGTTGCTGTTCTCGTAAAGGAGAAAATTAACAAATCTCGAGCGCGACTTGAACCCTTGTTTGGTTTAAATTCCAACGTTTGATAAGTTAACATTCTGCAATCTTTACCCAATTGATTCATCAATCAATCAAATTCGTCAATGAAATATGATAAAAAGTTATATTTGGATAAATTCCTCTAAGAGCATTTTCTCATATTTGATATTAGATACTTAATTCAGTGTTTCTTCCTTTTGTTTCTTCTGAATAGATATTTTTCGTGCAGAAAATTAGTTAGCTTACATTTAATTAATTTAGATTAAATTAACATAATAGATACAAATTTTAGAGGTATTTTCTTTGAAAAAACAAACAATATATCATTACAAGAAGATAAAAATTACTATGCCGTATATAAAGTTGTATGCAAATGGATGAAGAATTAACAATTTACTAAAGAAACGTTTACTTTATGTACTTAAGTGTACTCACGATGTACCTTAGTTAGGTCAATGTAGAAACATTGCAATGATATAATTACAAGTGCAATTTGTGGCTGTCATTTATATCTCGCATGCATCAGTAAGCTAATCTTTAAAGTTAATGGATTCTTTTGATATTTTTTCATTTTACGTAAAATTCGATATATTACCAGTGTAGAATAATTAGACGTGTTAAAACTAACTACAAGGTCGACATGAAAGATAAGAGAAAAATGGTTTAATGAGGGAAGAATGAACATGATTTTGAGTTGAAAACAAAAAATCAAAAGTATTGAGATATATATTTAGGACAAATTTCATGTATTTCTATGAAATAATAAGCATGATGTAAAGCATAATAGTCATTAAAAAGATTGTTGTAATTGGGCTATCACAACATTTGCATATTGAAATAAATTTAGTATAGCCAGTGCTTCCGTATACTTTCGTTCATTTGAAATTAATTCACATAGATTCTAACAAATTATAATCAGATTATAAGCCTAATTACAGTAAGTAACATTAACCAGGTCATGTAGGCCTAATCCTAATCGACTTATGTTAGACCTCTTAGACCTAACATAAGCCATTTTAGGTGTAGATAAATCGAACACGATAATTTATTCCATAACATTCATTAGGACAGAAAATAGAAATTATTTTTCATAGAAAACCTTTTATAATAAGCTATATGTATCGGAGAAATTACATTTAATTTTTATAAAGTATTTTGCACTCATTAATGCCCTGAATGAATTTTTTATTAAACCTAATTTAAATATTATAGCCAGTGGCTATAATTCCTAATCCGCAGATTATTTCTTCATTGATTCAACAAGTTTAATAATAATTTATGAATGATATTCCTACATGTTTCAGCAGAAATAACATTGTCGTTTTAGTAGATTTCCTGATTTTTAACTTAAGTAGTAGGGTCCTAAGAATGTTTTAAATCTATTATTATACTCAGAAGAAATGTCCAATTATAGTATCTTTATTCTAGTAAACTAATATTTTCTTTAATATCAAATTAATTTCATGCTGATTCATAAGCAGGTCTAAATATCATACTGTATAACGTTATGTAATATTAAACAATGCTATTTTAACGGGATTTTGTGTCGTTTTTGAATAATATCTACAGAAGTTACTTTATGCTAAATATAAGCATTCTATAAATATTTATTAACAATCATTATTATAACGATCAAATACAGTTACAGTGTTATGGCGTAAATGTTATTTTATGAATTTTTCTGATTTCTGGTTGATGTATCGTATCGTATGTCTTAGCAATGCACGATCACAACGAAGATTACGACGGAGTTAATATCAATGACGATAATGATAATAACGATAATGATGATAACGATGATAACGGTATTCTCTTTAGTTTCGCTCTTCTTGATGATGATGGTGGCTTTGGGGGATGATCAAGAGTATCGACTCATGTCAACTCTCATGCGCAACTACGACAGTCGTGTGCGACCTTCTCTGAACTTCTCTGAACATCTTAACGTCACCTTCGGTATGGCTCTCGCTCAAATCATTGACGTTGTAAGTAAACGATTTCGAAATAAATATAATTTATTTTAGTTATTTGTTTCTTTTAAAATAATTAACTGATAAAATAACATATGTTTATTCGTTTTACGATGATTAAGAAAGGAACGGCAAGGTACAAGAAACTTTAATTTTGAAATCAGACGTACATGTAATAATGATGCAAAGTGATCAATTCAGTGGCGGATCCAGGCCATCCAGTAGGGAGGGGGGCGATTCATTTTTTTTCAGATCTGACCTTTTTTTTGGGTTGTCGACACTAAGTTGTACGTTTTTGAGCAAGAGTTTATAACATTGCATGATTTATTTATATGCAGTTTAAATATCTGTACCTTTTTGGGGGGCAATCGCTCCGCGTCAACATTTCAGATTATATGTAATTAAATCAAATCAAAGTGATTTATTTCAAGTGATCATGTAAATATAGACTAAAAACAGAAGCTATGCATAAATAGATAAAATACTTACTTTATCTATCTACAGACAGTGAATTTGAAAAAGAAATAACTTCTTTTAAATAAAATTCACAATAGAACTGAAAAGTTTGATAATATTATCGCGGATAATATTATTAATTAAATATTAGTGCATGCAACGGTGAAACGTTTTGAAAAGTAGTCATTTATTAAAGGTAATAACATCAAAAGCGCCACTTCTAAAAAAAGATGGCAGTGCTTTTTTTAAGCGCGATTTGTATAAAAGTCATATTTAAAGCTTTTATTCAAAGTTAACAAAATAAAGAAAGCTTTTGAAAATAATGATAAAAATAGCGTGATATTATAAAAGGATATTTTACCGAAAATTTATGCCATATTGTACTCGTAATTAAATTCACAAAAGTGATAGTTTAATGTCTAGAAATAATATAGATAAAAATATCCGCCTAAATGTTATAATTAATGAGCTCTCAAAATTGTCCTATATATTGACGGCTTAATTAATATCAAAGCTGACCTGCAGTAGACTAAACAAACTTGATCGAGGATTTTTTATTTGCAATCGTGGCAATTGCGTCGACAGTTTTAATTTATACGGAAAACCTTGGTCTTGACTGAATCAATTTGAAGCAATATCGCGCGTTGATTGCTACCCACCGCCCATCCACGAGCAGTAGGATCGCGGGCGAACCACTGGGCCTGCTGGGAGGGGGTAGTGGCTCACCTATGTTTTTTAGTGCAATTCTAGTAATTTTTTGGATGTTTAGAATATTAAAAAAATATATGATTCAGAATGTAATATAGAAATATTGATGGTATAAAATTTACATAAAAGTCCATAGACTCCGGTGATACAACTTATTACTCAAATTAAAACATAATTCTTTGAATTTAAGAATGACAATCAAAAGTTTTTAATTTGGTATTACTAGACGCTGTGCAGTTTTGTCATACAGTATAGTATAGCGTAAGATTACAAATGTAAAGACTAATTGGATATTAATTCAATATTTATTTTACTTTAAATCATTAAATTATTAACTTAATTAGAAACAATTGTACCATAAATGTACAATATCTTGTCTCGGGCTTGTCTCGAAAAAATAGAGTTCTAGCATGCATTAAGTTCAGATTTGTTCCTGCATATGCCCTCAGAAAAACAATTTTAGATTCGCCATTGAAATGACTGATATTGAGGGAAGGCGTCACAAAACAAACTCGCGAGATCGAGCGATTTATCAGAGAAAAATTAAAGAAGAGAACAGAGATAAAATTATTATAGGACAGATAATAATAATATAATATAGAGTAGACGTTTAAAAATATAGCGTGATTGAACGACAAAAACTAGATGACATTAAAAAAATAAATTCAGATACAACGGATAGACAATTTCAACCCGCAGTCAAATTTTTAAAATTATTGACTGAAATCACAACCGACATTTTCGTAAATTATTTATATATGGTCACTCAAATAAAGCTAATATTATTCGCAACAAGAGAAAATTAAGACTTTGCACATAGTAGCAAAACGCCCGAGGGAACTTTTGTTCAATTGTAATAAGTCTTCAATTGATCTGTACTTTAACATATAATTGGACCATAATAGTAATGAAATGAGTGAAATCTAGAAAACCGGGCTCGTTATTACAATCGAACTCAAAGATCATTATATGATCCATTGATAAGCAGGGAACGTAATTGACGCCTGGAGTCTCAATCAAAGATTCATTGTCCGAGATTATTAGGGTTTGTGCAAAGCGCTCTCGCTCATAGTTACATATGGATCTCTAGAGGTCTAATTAATTTGATTCAAAATATTGATAAGATTTATAAAGTTTGCTGTAGGTTTTGAAAAGTAAACTCTTTTGGCTCTTATACATAGCATATGATTCATATGCTAAGTATAAGATAGCTTGTTTACTTACATTAGTGATCAAGTGTGAATTTCTTGACAAATTAATAGCTTTGTTGTTCTTATGTTTTATTATATTTTTCGCCACACTTTTAATCTATATTTTCCCGAATTATTAAGGTATTTTTTGCTATCAATCACAGATCAGAGTCTGTACCGTGAAGCAAGAAAAAGGAGTGAGAGTTTAGATAAAATTTCTAATAATACAGAAACAGCATTTGTACTGACTGATGCAAAATTATTCATATCAATATGTCAAATATTAGTCTCCATAATTTGATCATATATTTTGAAAGATAAAATACAAATGTGCTTTCTGACAGAATTTTTCGAAAGTCAAAATTTGTTTCGATATGCATAGTATGCTAGATTACTTTAGAACTATTGGTTGTCTTAAAACTAGTACTCTAATTAAATTGAATTCAGGCTACAAAATCCATATCCGCTTAGTCGTCATTCAATTTCCGATTTTTAGAATCTCGCTATTAACTTGCAAAGCAACGTTTGTGACGCCATATTGAATAGAATTTGAAAGAACTAAAAGACAAAAAAATAAAAAGTTATTTTAATTTTTCCAAGATAATTTTCTTTGCAAGAAAACTACTGGCAAGAAAACTAAATTCAGCTAAATTCAGCACAATTATAAAATAGCCCTTAATAATGAGTGAAGTATATAAAACAATAATTTTATTTATAAATTTAATTGTAAATGATTTTGACTATCTTGCCGTCCTTCTGACAGCGTTGCTGCATACACCCAATACCATCTCGAAAAATAGTACAATTATTGCCAAATAAAGTAACTTATTAATTACATAGATACATTATATTCTTAAATTGATTAAATACTTAAATTGACTACATATACAATACATACTTAAATTGATTAGATATTCAGTGTGTTTATTTAACTAAGTAAAATCTACTTGTTGAATAGTCATTTTAACTTAATAAATTAAGTAGTATATTGTTCATCATATGTCTGATTCGGGAAGTTATTTTTATAATTATTTTAATTCATGCTCTCTGTTTACAGTATGAATCACAATTACCATCCATCATTTCATCCACTCTTCGTTTTTCTGTTTTTTGTGTGCACTTCTGCTTCTTGTTCTTTTAAGTCCTACATTTGTGATCCATCTTTAAACTTGATGGATTGAGCAGCTTAACACTCGATGCTGTAATTGTTACTAGCAGCAGTAGTTTAATTCGAACAATATTTTACGAAAGTAACAAAAAAAACAATGGAATAGTGACTGATTGTCTGAAAAGAAAAAAAACTATCTAAAATAGTTGCTTAGATTCTGTACATTATACATGAGAATATATAATTTATGGCTTTATTTAAAATATACAATCCTGAAAGCAAAACAAATAAAAAATGACCGAAAAATATATCAGAAAGATCAATCAAAATAAATCGAAAAATTATAAATGAAAAATACAAGCTACGATATAAATGTGTTTCTTAAATACTTATTTTTGACGAAATTAAATAATGTGGATGATTAATTTATGAGTTTTTGTAATATTAAAATACAGCAAAAATATTATTTATTATTATAACATGTTTTACATATGCTAATGTGTAGGTGTTTTATATACGTGTATGTGTTTAGGATCTTTCTTACCCTTGAGAAGAATATTTAAAATTATAACGTTTCCAACATTGAAATATTGTACACGTAATCCAACATAGAAATCAGTTTAGATTTATCTATGAATTAATGTTTTAAATAATGCTATCAATTAAAAAAGTGAACTACATTTATTCAACAGGACGAAAAGAATCAGATTATCACTACAAACTGTTGGCTAAATCAGGTATTGTCTACAAATTTTTAATATTTCATAATCAATTGATAAAAATTCTCGTTCTCCAGTGAAGTCCTTAGTCTAAAAACAGTATAGAACAGTGTTGTACTTTAAATAGTTTCTTTAGCATCCTAATTTTTGCATTGTTGTTATACGTCGAGTGATAAGTTAAAAGAGCCGATCTCAGTTGCTTCGTTGTGGACATTGACTAAAGCGCCCCGTACGATCATATGGCCCACTTGGGGCCTTTAAATCAAGGCCCGCCGAGTTTCACTGCGAAACGGAACGATGAATCGTTTCGTTTTCCTTTAACACTCGTTTACAATCGTTTTCATTTGTTCGTTAAAGTGTTTTACAATGGATACAATGGAGAGCATAACCTAATCACTGATGCGTTAAGAATAATTAAGTTGTACAATGTTAACGCTTCACTAGCAAAGAAGCTGTGATACTAAAATCATTGTGGTTTAATGGGGCAAAGGAATTTAAGAAAATAGTAATTTTAATGAAGCGATTTGGAAAGTACAAATCGCTTTTTCAGATTTAAATTCTTTACTGCGTAAAGACCCTAAAAAAGTTAAATGGACAAATTAATAATTAAATTGCTAAAAAGGAGTAAGTTTCTTATTGTCAGTGTATGCACAAGTATAAATATATTAGATTTTTACATCTCAAAGGCGTCGCAACGGGTTTCTGTGTGTGTATTTGTGTGTGTGTGTGTGGA
>JAQIXG010002448.1:0-17705 GCA_034700105.1 Oconnorella tubifera | reverse complement strand
ACAATTTTATAAATAGTTACTTTAGAAACTATATTTCATTTGATATACAATTCAGAAACTACATATCGTTTGATCATATTACCATTTTTATTATCTACATTTCTTAAGTTAGCCTACCTTAACTATATTAATTAATTGCATAAAAATTAACAAGGATAATTAAATACACTTTATAAAGTTATTTAAATATATAATATATGGTATTCTACAGACCGATCATTTTCTCCACTTTCATGGCTCTTTGTTGTGATACTAAAGTTCGCGCAACCACACCATCATTGCCCTCTTGTTTTATATCATTTTCATCACATAAATGCACTGACGAACTAACACTGGGAGAAGAGCAACTTCTAGACAAATTATAAGCACGCTGCGTTTGCAGCAATGCTGGATTACGATATGGTAACACTGAAGAACACGACTGAACGACGGCTGATGTCTTTTCTTGAGATGACATTCTAATATTGCTTCCCAGTTGTTCAGAGGTAGAAACGGTCTCTTCACTATTCGCACGACTGACTGTCGTCTTAAATTTCTTTAAAGTATTCTGATAGCCAGGATCGTTAAAATATAGCTCTAATTTCTGTTCAACGTCCGACAATTTTTCATTTGACTGAGAAGGTGGATACACAAAATCGAGAGTTTGATCGGACAGTTTGCGTTTGCTTCCGGAGGTCATCGCTGCATTGTCAGAATTTTCATTTTGCAATTTTATAAAAGTACCCAGAGATGAACTGAGAGTGTTTGCTTCATCAGACTGAGATCTTTTCGATTCTAATGAATCTTTAATTTGTTTTCTGCATTGCATGAAGATATCATCTTGTCTCTTCTCTTCCAATTGCGTCGCTGCTTTTCCTTGTTTACTATCGCTAAAAAGTAGCAGTTTTAATCTCGTCAGAGGATTCGCAATAACTGAGACAGTTGAATCTGGCAATGAGTCGGCATCTAGAGAAGATTTCTTAGCGAGACTGGCTACGCAAGGTGAGGTAGTGTAAGCTGATGGATAGACTAGAGAATTCTTACTCAAATCAAGGACTTCGTGACCGTCATAATCAGCGTGAGGTTTCTTTAAATTCGCTTCACTGAATGATCGTCGATAAGTTAGAGTGAGGTTTTGTTGAGGCAGATTTATATTTGCATCAAGAGATGGAAAAGTGTTATCTAATTTATATGTAGCTTGGCTAGATTTTTGTAGTAAAGGTGGAGGACATGAATCGCTGTTTAATTTAGACGGACGTCCCATCTGAATGGCTAAAAAAAATATTACCAAAACATTTTTTATAAAGTTTAAATGCATGTGTTAAATTTACTTAATAATTAGTATTCTATCTCTCAATATTAAATTACACTTAAGATTTTGATAATTAATATTATATAGAGCAATAACGCACAGAAATTAATTAATAAATTAAAGTCAGCAGTAATTCTTTTCACAGCTGTTGACATCATGGCATTTTAACAATTATTCATGTCAGCATCCTTAACAATACTACTTATGTACTTCAATCATTATAAATTTCTATTATTTTATCCTTTACTTTGAATAAACATATTAAGAAATTACTAGCAATAATATAGTGATAGATAACAAATTCTCATTAAATCTGCTTTATGTTACAGATTATTTTTGGAATATAGCCCACAATTTTATTAATTTATAAAATTTATTCACAATCTTTACACTTAATCATATTGTACTTCCTAATCAAATCACTTCTAAATTAATTGACAAGAGAAAATTATATATCCATAAAAGTACAAATGAATCCAGACGTACCATCTCTTGACATGCCAATGTTCAAACACTTGTGATATCGACAGAATCTACACGAGTTTCTTGTTCTTGGATTAATGACACACTGACCGTGATTCAAGCACACGTAGGAACACTGCTCTGACAAACCTCTTCTGAAGAACTTCTATAACAACAATTTCCTTAAAATTTCACAAACTGTAAAATATTTAATTAAATATTGCAAGTTTTATTATTTAAACTTTCTATTAATCTGTAGATCAGTTACTTTATAGATATTTAGAAGATAATATATAGCAGCAATTTACTGCTTTATTTTACAATTTTCACTGTTGAGATGAAAATGTCTAGACATGAATATGTTTCTCTAATATCTCAGTCATGTAATTTGTAAGTATATAGTTTCTAATTTTAAAGATTTTTATAAATAGCGCAATGGAAATCCAAGTCTAATTAATGTCACATATTTCACTGTAGCTTGGGTATTAAAAAACAAAAGGCTTATACTTGTCTTAGTATAATGCAATCAATGGCGGATTCCAGGAAAACTGTTTAATTATAAAACTAATTTTAGAGAAGATACCGGTTAAAATGTACAAGACGGCACGGTTAATGCATATATTTCATTGGATTTTGGTATCATGTGTTTATAATAACATTATGCTACTAAAAAATTTAACTTTCTGTGATTTAACTCAATTTTTACAAATCTTTACAAAATATTATAATATACATAATCTATATTCTGTACATATGCAGACACCCAGGAATTGGTTATGATCTAGCAACTAGTAAATATCAGACGGTTACCCTGAACTGTTCAAAAAGTCAAATTTTCATGTAATGACATACAAAAAAAATTTGCCTTGAAATTGAATCTACATCCCACACTGTCAAGAACAACGCAAAATTAAATAAGAATCTGTATTAATGAAACAGACATTAAGTTAAATCGCTGTCCATCAAACAATATCTAATTAATGCCATATTTTTAAATAACATTTAGATTTCTAATATTTATAAATATTAAAAGAAAGACCAGTAAACTGGTTTCAGTTCGCAGAAACTGAAAAAATGTACAGAACTGTTTCAAAAATTGTAATTATCAATTAACTATTCTAGACGTTTACACATTTCTTAAATAATTTCTCTCTATAAAACAAAAGCAACAGATCCACTCACCTTACAACCCTCACACGTGACCGCTCCAAAATGAACTCCATTTCCAATGTCACCACACACAGCGCAGAGCTGCTGACCTTCACTGGCAAGAACTTGTGCGGGACGAACTATGACAAAACAAAAACAAACTAACTTTACTTACAATGTTAAAACTTGACTATAGATGTTAAAACTTTTTCTTCAATTAAATCATTAAAAACGAGACACTTATATAATCTCAGCAAATGCTTTTCAAAATTCTCAATTTATAACGATTACATATCTCGTTATTACTAATAATTGCACAATTATTACTAACTACGTAAAATAAAGAAATAGATGTATTTGTGAAAAAATAATAACACGACAACATAATGAATAAATAGCAGAAATACTAATACTACAAAGAAAGAAGCACTGTAAACGCTTTATATACTGAAAACTAGGCAGCTAATGATTTGTCAAATATCTTTTCTTATATAATTAGAAAACAATACCCGAGTAACAGTAACAGTCATATTTGCTTGACCACATATATTGTTATAGTCATAAATCTATAATTACTTATAATATTCAATTTTCGCATTTTTCATAAAAACCTTCTCGATATTTGAATAGAGCCAAGCTCATTTCTAACGCTTATCGCTCTAATTTTGATGAAATCAAATTGATTTCACTCGGAGCTTTTTCTCTAAATCCATGCTCATTATTGTATATTTCTGTGAAATTTACATTTATATAACATTTATATTTAATTTTTTCATATTAACAATTGATTTAATCAATTTCTGCTTATAAGGCAATTACAAAATAAGAACCAAGTTCACGTTTTAAATAGCTATACACTTAATGAAAATAAATTCAAGTACAAGTGATATCACACTATGTACACT
This sequence comes from Oconnorella tubifera, assembly GCA_034700105.1. NCBI lineage: Eukaryota > Metazoa > Annelida > Clitellata > Enchytraeida > Enchytraeidae > Oconnorella > Oconnorella tubifera. Next base: position 13,898 of record JAQIXG010002448.1, on the reverse strand, counting down.
ATCAGCATGTATTATCTGTCAACAACATTTACAGTTTAATCATTGGAGGCCAAGACTTGATCTCTGATCACTGAAATGAAGGAAGCACTTCAGATTCAAAACAAACTTTAAATTAAAAGCAAAATAATATAAAACATGTGTAAAATCTTATCAGTGGCGATTAATAACACAATGCAATAATTAGGTCAAATGTCTGTTGATGTTTATAGCTGAACAGATTTATGTTATGAAAAACAATAGGAAAAAATACAGCATAAAAATATCAAGATAAAGTAATAAATTTATAAAAGCAATAACAGTAAATATGTGTTGCATGTTGTAGCATCTTAGTAAATATATGTTGAGAAAGATTTACGTCATTTATTATGAATGTATATCAAATTAAACATAAATAGTTTGCAATTTGTGTTTTAAAAACTGATGATCATCATCGATACAATACAGACTATTTGAAAAGAATAGTTAAACTAAAATTCCATTAAACTAAAATTTATAACAAAATATTTATAATTATACGATTACGGTAATGCTTAAAATTAAAATTACATGTATTCTTGGAGAAGTTCACAACAGCTTCATGATGATCATCATCATGACATCGTGATGATAATGAAGATGATTATAAAACTTGTCAAAAAGTTGTCAATAACACTAATGATGATTATGATGAAGATTAGAATTATAAACATGATATAGATAATGATGATAAAGTCTGCCATGATGTCAATGACAACGAAGACAAAGAGACAGCGAGAAAGTTCATTGTGAATAACAAAGATATTTATGAAAGCAACAATGCGAAAATGTTTTTATCAAAGCATCAAAGCAGAATTTAAAAGATTTAATATTTATCACAAAAACACTGAAAAATTATCAAGCTTTAATTAATCAAAAATCCTGTCAATTATTCTGATGAAACTAATTAAATTCTCATTAGCTTAAAAAAATTATACAATAGTAATTGTAGATTTTATACAAGAATGATAATATCTTGCACCAAAATATTCTGCGTTAAAAGAGTATCGTTAAAATAGTTATTCTTATATTACAATCTAAAGATTCTTCTAATTTATATGCGGTTACATAGGCAACTTATATACCATGTTATAATCTGCAACTATGTAATCTGTAGCAGTAAGATATTTAATTTATACAAAGCATACTTTTATTATACTTTAGGTATGTTGCGTATAAAGCTATTTATTTATCATTTTACACTTTGTTTGCTGCATTTATTTTACTTTACTCTAAATACTTTATGCTTTTGTTTGCTGCACTTTTTTTATTTAATGTTTTTGTTTGCTACAATTTACTGTGCGAAATAAATAGAGTTTTAGCCATATAATTTATGAGCCAACAAAGTCTAGCACGCTGCACAATCTAGGCCTACCTCTTCTGTACATGCCCGCCTGCAAGCACTTGTGATAACGACAATATTTGCATTGAGTACGTGACGTCACAGTGATAGGGCAGGACTTGGACGACTTGCAAACAAAGTTTACTTCATTTCCATCATAACGCAAAAAGAATGTCTGCAAATAGATAGAAAAAGAAGATAAACGAAATACTAATGAGCAAATAAAAATTAAGGCGTTTGTTATTGTCATAATTCGAATTGAATTGATGTGATTTCGAGCGAAGTAATTTGTAGGGACTCTTTATAAATACTTTAGAACAGTTATTTTAGTATAATAATACGTTTTATACAGCACAACTCGGCAATGTTCTGTTGTAATATATATTATAACTGAGATTATATTGAATCTGATTGTAATGACAATATTTATCTAATCAGAATATTTCAGCTGCGCAATTTTATAAGTGCAGCATTTGCAGTATCCACTATTATATGTTTCATTAATTACAAGAAAAATATCACAATATGTTTTTCAGACAAATCATATTTTTCCAACTTGTCAAATTTTTGAAAACATTGAACATGTAATCCGCTGCATAAGTAATATTCAACAGTTACTAGTTATTAAGTTATTGCGAACAACTGCGTTAATGTTTCCTTTGTTGATATCAAAAGAAGGCTCAAACCCTTACTAAAGTGTCTCTAATAAAAGTCTGAAAAAGCAAAATTGTAATTTCAAAATAGTACATTCATTCAATATCTGAATAAATTTTATAAAACGAGCCTTCTTTTGAAAAATTTACAATGATCACCGATACCAGTTATCATTTTTAATATTATTAAAGTATTGAGGATTTCTGAAAAGTTATACGGTAGTAGCAAATAGACAAAGAATTATGGCTTTAGGACTAAGTGATTTTAAACAACTAGCACTAAAGAAAATTAAAATATGAAAATCTTTTTAAAAATTAAAAACTGAAAATTTCGTCTTCATTTAACTCAAATTAACAACAGATTTATAACTTTAAGTAAATATAATTTATTATTAATATTAAATTGAACTTTATATAATAAAAAAATATATTCAGGATTATCGCTCTCATTAGTTATATTTTAAACTGTTATAAAATTTATAATTTATATTTCTATTATTAATTAATCAGAAATTTATACTATTAAATTTTGCATGTTTCTAAGCAGATTCAGCACATGTTTAATCTTTAGGTATACTGTAGTGTAGATTATTGACTCTAAATTTTTAATTTGAAACTATATTATATTGCCTAACATGGGTCAGTGAATAGTAAAATTGAGGAGTCAAGAAGTTTCACCACTATGTCTATAATTTTTAACACATAATTAAATTAAATAACATACAAGGAATTAGATTCAATGATAATTATGAAAGATATATAAAGAATAACAACACATCTCAAATTAAATCAAAATGCTGATTACACAGAAATCTCCTTTGTTCAGGATAGTAATAATAACAGTTAAAACAGAGTTAAGCTACTGACATTTAATCTACTACAAGTTTGAGTTAGGGTTAGGGTAAGGATTAGGGTTAGCGTTAGCATTATGATTAACATTAACACTACAGTTAGGGTTAAGAATTAGATCAAATGTCAGTATAGTAAATGTGTAGACAAAGTGTCCTAGACAAAAAGTCTGTAACTGTCACCAAATAAATTATCATGGAACAGCGAACAAGAACATATTTTTTAATTAACTTTATCAAACACATATGGTACAGTTATCATATACACAATGTGACTCTTACCTTACAGGATACACAGACAAGAGCTCCAAAGTACATCCCTGAAGCATCATCACCACACACTCGACATTGTCCACTCACTACTTTACCATTATGTTGCCTTGCTCCAACATGCTTCTTGTTCTTGCCATTGAACACTTCCTCACTAATACTCGATAAAGTTTCATCTTGAACTTGTTCCATGATCGTTCCATTTGTATTTTCAGTTAGAATTCGGTTATCCTTGGGAGCAATAACATCAGGGACAACAATTTGGTTGACATTAAAGGATGCCTCAAAAAAAGATCCAACAGGAATTTCAGACATTTTAATAAGAAGAAGTTTTTAATCCTTCAGATTTTTACACTCATAAATTAAAGCCCTTGCTCAATACAGAATGAATCAGCTTCAGATTGTTGAACTTGTTCTCATTTCTCTCAAACTTCACGCACTGTACATTCACAATGATAGTTGAATGTAATGAAATAACTTAACTTAAGCTGGTTTATAGACACTCAATCATAAGTTCTATAATCATATTAGGAAGTAAGTTCAATCATTGATACAATGTCATCTACAATAAAAAAAAGCGTTACTAAAATAACATAACAATAATAAAAAATATAATAAAAGGTATATAATATATATATATATATTTTTAATTTAAGATTTCTTTGAAAAAAACATTAGCACATACATGTATATCAAATTCACATCAGAACATTAGACAATAAAAATTGACGACAATCTCTTTTTATCATAATGATATATTCTATACAATATAGGCCTACTGTTCAATTAGTATACAGAATATCCTACAAATGCTTGCTGTCATACATTGCCTAACCGAATATATATATAACGCAAAAGATTTATGTAAAAAAGTAACAGGAATGTTTTAATTAACAGAATAAACAATTGCTAATCAAACTCGGCACTATATTATAATTTAACAATGATCATCGTCAATATGATCATTCTTGGCAGATCACCGCACTATTAAAAAATTTCCTTTAAAACATTATTACATCTAATAAGACTTTTTCAATTTACTTTTTAAACATCCACTGACAAATAGAAACTTAAACACTCTAATAGCTATAGCTATTAGTTTTCAAAAATAGGCCTCTATGTGTCTTGAACCCCTCGAATACTCAACAGTATTCGTATCTATCTAACATCCCGCACTATGACATAATATTTCGCATTTAAATCAACCTTATATTCGTTTAACGACGTTCCACGGGTTACACGAGTTCATTAAGTGCGCATTCCATTTGTTAGCATAAGAAGCCAGACATGCAGCTCTGTTTTATAGCATCAGAGACATAATACCACACAGCCCAGTGCATTATTTATGGATGAAACTGCAGCTAAGACTTTAGAATGTGGGTCACAGCCGACAGGTTCGCAACAACAAATCGATTTGATATGACCTCAGTTTGACCTTACGCGATTAAATGATACACAGATTTACTATATTATATTGTGCATTTGCTAGATTTAAAATTTAATAACACATGTAGCATTATTTGAAAAACCAAATAATTATCAATTGATTTCAATACTTAATTACAATAGAGCTATAAGTAAAAAATTTTAATTTAAAAAAATGCAACAAATATAGGCATCATTATAGGATCCATTTCAATCATATAATACAGCTTACGACTCTTTATAATTAACTTTAGAAATAATGTCACTTAACTATTTACTATTGATTAATTATCATCTATTATCTAATACTATGAATATCGATTGATTATCGATTACTAAGAATGTTTTTGATTAAAAATCATCTCATTCACCTGCTTCCAAAATTTTAAAAAGATGTGCACTACGGTCTAATTGTCTACGAAATGTAGCTGCGTGTCTATCGCTAATGATAAGCTAAAGATAAAGCAACACACCATGTCTGACCATACTGTCTCTTTCCTTAATTATAAAATCATTAATGAAACTCCAGACAAAGAGTCTGAATGTCAGATTCAGCCTCCTTTGCCAGTATATTATATCACATTGATATAAAGGACCAAGTCATTTACATACATTAAAACATCGTTACTGTTATAACTAGGATCGTTGGGGTTATTGAGTTTATCTAGGGTCGTTGTGGGTCGTTGTGGAGGTTATTATTTCTATATCCCCCTCTTGTCTAGCGACATAAACAAGAGGGAATGTGTTGGTTAACCCCTTTCCAATTGCAATTCTAAAATGCATAGGAAAACTATCTGAGGAAAAAGTAGGATCCTGTGAATTTCTGAGTGTTAACCCATAGAAAAAATAAAGTTTTTTTACTCTGTAATGAGAAAAAAACATGAAAACTGTGTTATCAGAAATAAAAAAGAGAGTTTATCAATTTCAAAAGAGTTACCACATAAATTTCATAGGGGAAATACCCTCTCTAAATTAAACCCTGGATATCCAATAGCTGCCGCCCCCCCCCCCTGATCCCATTACGACCAACATTTCATACTAGGACGTAAATATTGCACGAATCGTGTATTAATTTTTACCACCCGGTCGATACATCTGATAAATTGCTTGTATAATTTACATCAGATTCAGACGACAATGACCTCGATTTACAATGGCTCAAAATTGAATATGCCGCCATTTTAGTAGTATTTTTGTAGTATATCTACAATAGATATTGAACTATCATAACTAAATCATAGCAAGGATTGGTTATCTATCTTGTATATATCTCCAGTAGATATACAGACATTTAAATATTCTAATTATTTATAAAAAAATATCTGAATATATATTTAAATTTTCATTGACAATTGATTGTGTGATAGAGCCGTGGTATGTTTTTATAATACCGGGCTTGCGTTAGTGTTTTGGCCTGCGAGTCCGTTTTGTCTATTTTCTATTTTATCTTTAAGTACATACTTGTTTTTACACTTTAGGCAGATATAAAAGATTTTGATTTGATTTGAATTGAGTGCTTGCTTGGAATAATATCATACAATACTTTACTTATTGTTTACAACTGTCATAACATGATAAGTCCTAATTTGTTAATAAGTAGTCAGAAACACATTTTTTACGTACTCAATTTTATAACAATTATGATAAGATTAGACACAATGAATGAGGAGAATTTTACTTAATCCGGGAGTAAAAAACAGCCAATCAGATAGCATAGCCCCTCCCCCCACGAAACGACCTTAAAGTATAATCATATAGAATAAGTAATAAAATTGCATAACTAAAAAATCCTCATTTTAATATAAATTAAATGATTTAACTTTTAATCGAGTAAATAATCTACAATAAACAATCAATGAATAGACTTATAATTCGTATCAAACAATACCAAATTTGCATTAAATACACTAATTCGCATTTTATTTTATAGAAGTAACTTTAATTAAAAAAAACTACAGTAAAAGTAAAATCACGCTAACAAATTTCATTAACTAAATATTATGAACCACTGGTAATCCAAGGGTTGATGAAAATTTACATGTACAGTTTAAGTCATTATAAATAGAACCATACGATAAAAGCAGAAATGTTTGATAATTTTTAAATATTCGCCTACCAATCTTTGCCATTATCGAACATATATTCTAACTATTATATAGGCTTACTATAATGGAATAATAGGCTTATATTATAATACTAAATTTACTACATTATATTAAATTACTACATTATAATAGGCTTACTGGAAACAGCAAATCAGTTAAGACTATTCTAAACCTATACTAGAAATTAGTTCTGGATTTCCTTTAAACTTGGCTTAACATCAGAGACATATACGACATAAATGATAGGCCTATTTAAGACAAATAAAAATGATCCTTTACACGGAATCGATAATAAAATCAATAAGTCACTAAAGTCTGCTCAGCGTAGTAATGTTGTAAGATAGGCTTATCAAGGACTGACCCTGAGCATAAAAGCACGAGGCAACTTTGTAATTTATCAGGGACAAGCGCGCTTAAAAAAACTAGACCGTTGTACAGCTAACTGTTTCTCGTTAAAAAAATGTAAGTCTATACAAAGCTACTGTAGGCACATGCATGAAATATTGTATGAATTCTGTAGCAATGCAACAAATTTATATAAAGAACTGTATAAGTAATAGAATCCATATTTCGGTTCGTGGAATATTGTATATTTTTAATACATTGTTCAATCAAAAATTGAATTATTTCCTGTAGCGTTGTAAGTTTTTAACCTAATATAATCAAACTACACGAAGTATTCTATTTTGTTAAAATTCACTAAAATATATCTACAATAGCTATATATGCTTATGTAGGCATAATAAAGACCAATAGATAATCTAATTGTCTATTTACTAGATAAATAACTTTTGTAAAGAGATACTCCCATCCGCTATCATGGACTTAACAATATAACAATCTAAAGCCATATCGGCGTGATCTTGTAAATAAAACTTCACATCTTCACACTAATCTTCAAGCATAATTATACCATATACCATGATCCAAAAATGTATCAGCTATTCAGAAAAATGTATAAAAAGTTATTAACTATGTTAACTAATACGCTTCATAATAATGTACCCTATACCTACTTAGATACAATTGATTTAGATGATAAAATATAATGCTTACAAACAGTACAATAATCATAATCTATATTAGAATCAAGAACTTTCTAGGCAATAGACTATTACACAAGTCCTGCACAATTAATCAACACAATATTGTCGTAAAGCGCATAGAATGAGATACACATAAGCACACACACACACACAGAGACAGACATAAACACACGCAGACAGAGACAGACATAAACGCACACACATAAAGACAGACACAAGTTCAAGGCGACACCTTGTGTTCGTAACTCCTCAAGCGGCCTCCAAGAGTATTTAAATTTCTACACCGCCCCCTCGAATACACGCTTTCTTCCTAGTTCTCAACATCACGCTTAAATTCTGGAGGATGATGTAAAATTATATAATAATATATTTAAAAACGTGACCTACATTATCTAGCAAATGACAGCCAGTATAATGAAAAAATTATACTCACAGTAAATCACTGGCAATTCTGTAAACCAGATTTCAATGTGTAAACAACAATTTTAAAGAGCACTTCAATCAGAATTTATGTTTTGCTGTGTTATACTACGCAAAAACCCATGAATCATATGCTGACATTTCTAGCCTAGTTATAACAAATAAGATTGGCAGGTTTCGTGATATGCAACTCAACGATGTTTTGTACTTCTCAAGAATGATTTTCAATGATTTTTTTGGTACTTTGCGAGCAAATTCTAAGCAAAACTTTAAAAATAAGATTTAAGATCGATTATTTATTACTGGGCTACTTTATTCAATTTCAATAAGGTGCTATGTAGTAGTATTTTTATTTAACATAAGAACATTTTTATTTAAAAAAAAACAGCCTTTTGATAAGAAAAAAGACAGTAACATTACGATTAACATTACGAATTCAATTACAATTTGTATAGATATATTGCAAATTATATAATAAGTTACCCGTTGCTAAATTTCAACAAATAAATGTATATAACTTTAAATATATGTAGCGATGCAGAATATTGTAAATATGCTATAAATTGATGAGAAATATCTACATATAATGTAAATAACTGTAACATTAAAAGTCAAAGATTCCTGATAAAATTTACATGGTTTAAATTATTTCTCACAAATAAGTATAACACAGAATATTATTTAAGAGAAGAGTTCAATGTTCTTAAGGCAATTAATATTTACTGCTAATTGTTCAATAATTTACATTTCAGTAAAATATAACAGATTGTTTTATATGAACGCAAAGACCTCTAGATATCGATTGCCTGCATAATATATCATTATTCATCATCTTTAATAATTAGAAATGTTTCAATAACAACACTTTCGGATGAATTTATATTCAAATCAACACTGTAATATTATTTTATCTGCATTTGAGTAAATTTCTGAAAATAAAAAATTCTTAGTTCTCGGCCGCTTGGCCAACTAAATAACTGAATACACAGAACATGTTAAATATGCAAAAATTCTAAATAAAATACATGTTTAGTAATTTTGTAAGCAAGTAAGATTAACTTAATTTTTGAACAAAAGTATGAATGCGGTTATATCTAATTATCAATTAGAATTTTAAAATAGAAACCATTTTTTTGTTAATTAAAATATATAATATAAGACATTTTTCTCCAATAGTTAAGATAAAGAACCGGATATGTAAATATTTTTCTAATTCATTTAATAATAATTAAACAATACTACTCATAATAATAACAATACCTATTGATATCAATAATTTATTAATTTACAAATAATCGACTAAATAATATTAACAAAATATATTTATCATTGACTAATAAAATTTGCCGCTTATATTTAGCGTATACAAATTTACGGATTTTTTAAATTTTGTCAAAACTGTCTAGATCTGTAGATATAGACTATAACTGTAAGCAGGCAATATTAATATGAACATAAACTAACCTTGAAATAGAATAATAGTATTATTCTTCGAGGACAGTTTGCTTGTAAACCGGTCGGATAGACAAAATTCTATTTTATCATTAATAGAAATGTAGTTGAAGTTTAAGGTTACAGCTTTCACCTTATGGCATTGAACTGGGTTCTATTTTAAGACAAAATACACACGCTGTGCTTCACTAGTAAACAAGCAACACAGCAGCGCATTGAGAACAGAGACTACAGTGATATTTCATTGGGAAAACATTCAGCAGCGGATTGACTGTGCATCTATTGATGATGACCTTGCAAAAAAATCGTTAGGGAAGCTAACATTATTTCATATACATAATAATAATTATACTGTTTACAATTATTGTTAGATTCAGTGGTAGATTTCGAATGGGTGGGGGGAGAAAAAGTGGATAGATTATTGGAATACAGTAGTCTGATATTTTTAGAAGCTTAAGTACTATCACAAACACCAGTTACTATTTTAGACCAGTTATTATATAAATCTTAATTTGTACATAATATGAATAATTCATGTAAATATCGATGATTAAATTACATTTAATTTGCTTTGAATAATTTCATTCATCACTTGTTGGATATTTAACACAAATAGAGTCTATAATAAAGTGTTATGATATCATTGAACTTAATGTTCTGAAATACCAAACAAACTTCATACTGTCAAATCGATCATTAATTCTTCAGCAATTTAGCATAGTTTGAAATCATGCAAACATCAAGATAATACATTTGAATAAAAGATGTCTCGAGTGCATTTATAAGCAATTGAAAAGGAAACATTAAATAAAAAACAAGCAGTAATTATACAGTAATTATAGTTAACTACAGTAATTATAGTAATTAACTACTAATTACTACAGTAATTATAGTTAACAGTTAAATCTAAAATAAATCTAAATAGAAACGCCAAACCACAAATATAATTTAAGAAAACAATAAAGAATGTAATTAACGTAAAAAGATTGTGATTATATTTAAATCAATAACTTAATCAAGCATGCATAGAATTTAAAAAATGTATATTTTTTATTTATATTCAAGATTAATCTATATTGAATAAATTAAACTTAAACTTGAATATAAAATCAGGACCATTACCGTGAGCCAATACACGCTGAATTCATCTTGTACAACATTGTTGTAAACTTATTTGCAAAGCGATTAATAGACTAAATAGAAACTTCAAATAGTTACACTTTTATAGACATTACACAATTTAGATAATTACACATTCAGAATAATTACAATGCAACCTTGTTGTTGAATTTGTAGTTATTCTGTAGTTTTTTTGAGTGCATCAAGGTCTAACAGAATTTTCTGTTTACAAGGCTATCACTCTGTTGATTACTCGACCTAGTTGAGGCAGTGCATAATTTCAAGGCAATATCTGAGCTGACATTGCATACAAATATTGCTAATTAAGTCTAGTAGGTCAATGCTACTATTTAATTCAGACTAGACATTGTAATACAATATCTAATGTCAAATATTGTTTGCTTGAAAATATTTACTTAAGTTGATTCAAATTAATTTAAGAACTTCTAACATTGCAACTAGAGACACATACTACAAAAATCAATCTTTAAATTGAAAATAAATAAACAAATGACAATATAGCTGTAATTTAAAACATTTTTACCCTAAAAAAATACAGATTTGTCAATTATATAGGCCCCCCTTACCCATAAGAATTATTAATACATTAGTATGCTAACATGGTGGATGACTTTTTAAGGGGGGGGGGGAGGAAATGATAGCCGCAACTCTCCCACCTCCCCCCTATGGCACTCCTTAATAATATTTTCTTTAATTTCTCGGATATTAATTGAAATTCAATCAAATATAATACAAGCATAACACAGTAGATAATGCTTTAAAAGTTTGCCACTTTTTCATAGAAAATATTTTTTATAATGGCACTAGATATTGATAACCTCATCCCCTTGTCCTGAAATTTAGAATACACCCCTGGTATTGAAGGCTATAATAGAATAAATCTATAATATAAGCCTCACACAATGATTGTTTGCAATCATAAAGTAATATCCTAACCGACTGTAAATTTGTAATAAACATAACTTAAAAGTAATGATTTGCTTGCTTGGCCCACTTTTTAATCATTAATAAAATAGCTAGTCATAGTTCAAATCATCCATCACAAATATTGCATAAAACTAGAATAAGAAATAAATGATTAAACCCAATTTAAATTAACTAAAATTTAAATCTTTGAATAAAATTACATAAAAATTTGCGACTCTTTACAGATTCTGTGTCTGGAAATAAACAGTTAGGCCACAGATAGGCTGTAGGTCTAATAATGCTACATAATAATAATAATAATATCTAATTTTATTGTGACTATATCACAAAATAAGAAACAATTTAATTTTCGTTATGTGTTTAGAATCAAGGTAAACATACTGAATATAACTTTTAAAGTTAAATTAAACATAAATTATATTGAAATCAGCTTTAACAAACAGTATAATTAAATTGACTATAAAATTAATTAAAATGATATTTAACTATGCCATTTAGTGGCCAACTACGCTGTTGTAAATAATTTAAATTGATGCCAAACGCGTCTGAAAGTAATCACTATTTAAAATTTTGAAAATGAAATTAACTTTTAACATTTAAAAGTTTAGATATTCTCTCAAAAAACGGTTTGTAGTGCAATAATTGATTGTAACTTGTAAATATAATCACGCTTTCGTCCAGACCTATTACAAATTGAGAAAACTCTCCTGGATTCATACCTTTGAGACCCCCCATGCCTTTGTTTACATTACACGTTATAAATAAACATAAGTGCAGGTCTATAAATGATTATACTTAATGCTTTTACAAAATTTATTTTATTTGAGTAGAAATTAGTTAGTTTAAGACTTAATTTTATCAACGATTTCGAGTCTGAATATGTATATGGTCCGTATAACCGGAAACAACAACAAAAACACATAGAAATGGGTGGATACAACTAAAATTCTGAAAAAGATATTAACCCTACAAATATTTCGAGATTTCTTGTTCCGGGTCAAAACTGACTGCTTTCAGGAGCATAAAATACTAAGCTTAGATGATACACAACAACTGAAGAATATTAATAACTATTACTATATAGATCTACATACATGTAAACGTTACAAATAATTTTTCTACAATACGTTCTATGAACAAAGAATCTATCTTTATCTACAAATTAAACTACATATGGTAAATTCTTACCAATTTCGAATTAAAATTATAAATCGTACGTATCTATTGCGATAATAGCAATATTTCTTGATCGTTACCGAAAAAACTGTCTACAGTTCACAATTATACAACAAAGTCTTTCTGAACTAACATTACGTACTTACAGTGCAGTTTCTGATCCAAAACTAGGCTAAGCTATATCATACGCAGCTCAACGGTTGAGTTTAACGAGCTGAAATAAATTAGCTGCCAATAATGGCTGGGCCAAAAGTACAGATGATTCACGAAGACGAGCTCTTAATGCAACAGAGAGGTCGTTACGAGCGTTTTGACCCGAAGAGAGCACAATGCTGAGTACCAGACGTTGTTTGTACAATGTTGGGTACTAGACGTTGTTTGCAGCCACAGAGTGCGTGCTGCCTATATTACCAGGGTTCTCAAACTGTTGGACGTGAACCACACAAGAAATACTGTAATACTCATTCATTTAAAAAAATCTAAAATTCAGTTAAATTAGCTTAGATATTGAGTCGGGAGTAATGGGCAACGGCGTAACCAGGATTTAATTAAGGAGAACCTCAGAAAATGAAACTTAAAATGATATTGTTAATTTGTGTATGTAATTTTAGAATCAATTCTCTTAGTAGGACTATGCGTTTTAAGAAGATTTTTAACCTATACATAATCAATGCAGAGTAAGCCAAAAGCTAACCCTATTAAAGCATTTTGTTAATATTTTGGTCGAAGTAGAATTTCGTACAATCACAATTTTACAATGCACAATCCAATCAAGAGCAATATAAATAAATAATTTCAATTCTTACACTATTAAACTTAGTATCTTTAGTATCTAAACTTAGTATCGTAGTATCTTTGAGTTTTGCGCCTAATGCTTAGTTACATCCTGGAAGTTTACCAATCAAATTTACCTATCTTCACAATAATGACGAAAATTGATAATTGAGCAGTCAATATTCAATCTTTCGATAAATTGCACTATTGCGCCTTAAGTGACGTCATTTATTGGCTATAAAGTTGACATAAAGTGTTATTTATTCTATTCGTCCATTAGCATTGCATTTAATTCCGTTACAAAT
>JAQIXG010002447.1:0-17706 GCA_034700105.1 Oconnorella tubifera | reverse complement strand
CCCGCGCGCCCCCCCCCCCATGGATCCGCCACTGAATACAAGCCTAGTTTGCTAATAATTGATGTCACTATTTATTGCAAGATTTTTCATCTAACAATAAAAATATTAAATTTATATTTGAATTTTATTTTTGTTTGTAATAAAGCTGACATTGCCTCTCTGCTGTCCATCTTTCTGTCTGTCTATCTACCCTTCTGTCTATCTCTCTCCGTCTGTCTATCTCTCCTTATTTCTATCTGTCACATAAGATGATATAACTAGCTCTTGATGCTTTAACTATCCTATATAAACCTCTAAAATACTCCATATACTATACTTTCAAACGTTCACTTAAAACTAATGCATTCATCGCCTTTGGCAATACTTAATGCATTAGCCTGATTAATTACCTAAAAACACAATTATCTTTTCACACATTGACTGCAAAAAAACTTAAATGCTAAGAAGGAGAAAAAAGTGCTAAAAAGATTCGAGCATTTGCTTCGCCCTAGATATCTTACTGGAGACGGTAAATCGTCTAATAAATTTATCTAATCCAAGCCTTGTGACTATTGCACTTGGCTCGAGGGAATTCGTATTTTATCATGATAAATATCTGCAGTATAAAAGTTATAATATTTTATATGACTTTTGCTGTCGTATATTGTATTAGAATTTCATTTATTGTCAAACATATGTGTATTATAATTTATGTTTTATCATAAAGTTTTAATGCTAAATTAATCCATATCGCTAACTGCGGATATATGTAAATATACAGTGATTATTTATCGTCTCCTTGTTATTTTGCTCGAAATAAAACAATGATTATATTTTAAAGTTTTTCATAATATGAATTATATTTATTTGAATATGTGTTTTAAGAACTTAATTGTAATGCATATGAAACATAATAAATTATCTAAATATTATATTAAAAGTCTCCACGCCATATACTGTATTATATACTGTATATTTATTTTTATGACATGTCGTCAATAATATCAGCGATTTTTCAAATAAATTTACTCTTAAAATATAACAATTTTCGAAATTAACCAGTCAAGAAATAATATTATATAGTAATTAAGACACAAATTGAAACAATAAATTAATAAGCCATATCATAGTGAGTTCGTTCATTAATCTAATATAGACTATTATTACAAATTTACTAAAAATTGAAAGATTTAGATATAAAATAAACATTAAAATGCTGCATAAACTGAATTCGTGTCAACGTTGAAAGCTTCTAATACTTAAAACTCTAATTATCATTCATCAACGTTCAATGCTAGAGGGGTCGACATGCTATGTACTGCCGCAGTGGTCATGCTATATTATTTATCAAATGCAACTTTTATCTTTGCAAAATAGCGAATTACATCGTGATTTATGGCTTTAGATAAATTCAAAAGCAAGGATTGATTTAGGGGCTTAAAAGATAAAATACTGTAGAAAAGTAGAGGTACGTAATTGATTGTTAAAAGTTAAAATGTAAAAAGGGAGCTTATCACTTTAATAGCAGGGTTTTTTACTTATTTGATTTTAAAATCAAATCAAAATAAAAAAAGCTGTTTTTCCCTAGATGTTTTAAAGAGCAATAAAAATCAAAATCAATCAACAAGCCCTTTGCAAAATCGCAACTAATTAATCGCAAGGTCGCTAAACATTAATAAAAATATAAAATGTAAAAATAAGTATAAAAGCATAGAAAGTAATTCTAATAGAAAACATTTAAATGGAAGAACCGGAGCAAAAAGATTTATTTTGGTTTATAAAATAAAAGATTTTGTCACAAAACTACTGACATCAGTTTTTGTTGCACAGATTTCCAATTACCTAATAACAAGCGAGCCACCTGTGACCTTCTGTATTCACCAGGAAATAACCCGATTGCCAAGCAGAGATGCCTCTGCTAAGTAATCTGAGTGTGATATCAGGTGATTCGGCAGGGTAATTCGGCAAAGAAAATTAATTCAAGCGCCGTGCTAAGTGTCCGGTATCCGGTTTTTGTAAATTAAGTTAACAACACGTAACAAATTTATCTTTTTGTGCTGATGTGACGTTCAATTACAGACAAAAATGCTTAAAATTATAGTCCTTCCTTTGATATAGCCGGCTTAATTTATGTTATCATTTAATTTGTTATAATTTCTTTCATAGCTCACAAATTTCTAACTGTAAAAGTTAACAAATTGCAATCACGCGAAACTGTTAGATAATCTAACAAAACAACCAAAAAAATATGCAAAGATAAAATATATTACCATAAAAACACAATTTCATAAACCACACTTTGCAACACCATCAAAAGTTGTCGCAGTAAAAAGCTCGCGTTGTTAAATTGAGAAAATTTTCAAGAAATTTCCTTTAAGCGGAAGTTGGTCATCTTTGAAAGATGAATGACCGGCTTAAGTAATTGCAAGGACTCTGAATGCGACGCGAACTGCATGTATAGTGCGAGATAATGAAGATAAGTAGAGGGACTAAATTAGAGGAAAAGGTAAACGATCGAGAGATAAATTGAGCTCAAGTCGTTTCTGTCAGTTCGATATTATTATAAGCTGGTTTTAAAACGCGTAAATATTACACTGGAAGCTCAAGAAAATAGAGAAAAAGACAATTATTTACATCAGAAACTTTGATCGATGAGAAAATGTAACTGAAAATATCGAACTGATGTAATTTAAAAGAAATATTAAAAAGAATAATATAAAGAATTATATATTCAATTGGAAAGAGTCAACTTCTACAGTATTAATTTAAAATAAGCTTACATAGCTTACATATCTTACATTAAATTTAACTATTGTTATGTATTTAGATTTTAGATAACCAACAAATTATAACACTTCCGAATTTTCAATAATTGACCTTTAAATTAAACATAATCTTACACATATTTATGATTAGAAATAATAATTCCTACGGTTTTTTTGGGGATTGTTGAGAATTGAATGATTCGCAGTTTACAGCATTTAAGAGAAATTGTCACATCTAAAGATCATTCCACACAAAAACTAAACTCATATACTTCTACATTCAAATTTATATAATATCAAACGCTTCAATAAATAAAAAATCAACCAATCTAATTCACAACGCCTCTCCAGTTTCCGTTTTCATAGTCACCATCACTACATTATTCTCCGAAACTGCCATCATGGTATTCCCAGTCGCATCTTTACCACTAACCACCCCATTCCTTACCTCACTCCCTCTCCTCACCGAAAACATCTGCGTAAAAGTCCTCCTAAACTGTCTACTCATGGTACAATACACAAAGAAATTCACCGGGTAACTCAGCAATGTTAAAACATTGACCAGAAGTTCAGCCCTTTGTGTTGCCACTTTGCTGATGATTATCATCGCGAAAGTATTCTCAAAAACTACAATTACAATAAGTACAGCCAAGGGTATCTCAACCAAGACAGTAATTCCGACGACAACGACGAGCATCAGGGTCGTCGCGTTACCCTCGGAGAGTCTCCGTCGCTCCGATCGATCGCTATTGTCGCGCCTGAGGCTCGCGCGACGTTCAGCGGCGGCGCGAACTTTGCGAATAAGTAGGCAAGTTAAGACGATGAGAGTTAGACAGGGCAGGAGATGGATGGCGGTGATGCGAAGCCAGTAGTAAAGATTGAAGTAGATTGTGGAGTTACGTTTTATGAACGGGACATGATCGTAAGAGCACGCATTTACCAGATAAGTCACACCTTGAACTTTTCCTTTATCGATAGAGGATTCAGGTAAATATGTATCATGCATAAATAGAGTAATATCAAGGGAATGATTGGAAGAATTGGACTTGAGATTAAAAGAAAATGGCCTCTCTGTTGTCGCTGAGCTGATTTTAAACAGCGCGCTGCTATTAGCCTGCGGTTTGGCTAAGCGAGAAGTTGCCGAGACGCTAGTGAACGTTAACTCAGCGAAGCGGTTTACATGCGCGCACATCGCCGCTACGTATATGGCCAGAATAACGTACGCGACCCTACGCATGCTATAAAAGCGGCTAGACGACGACGCTGCCTGGCTCGTAGGCGAGTGACACACGCAGATGTAGCGGTACGCGCAGAGGGCTACGGCCAGCCAGATAGAAGCTGTGTGCGTCATCGTGGGCAGATACTCGGTGAAGCTGAAATAGGCGAAGCAGGCCGAGTAGGGAACCCAGTCAGCGTAATGGCCTGTGGAGTAAAAATGAACGAAAAATGGAGTCGGTAAAGCTCCGGTTAAGGTATCCGAGACAGCCATTGCAATTAGGAGAAAGTTTGTGGGACTTCTGAGTTCTTTTCTGAGTAGGGTTAGGATAACGAGGAAGTTTGTGACGACGGTAAGAGTGGCGACCAGAGGAGTGATGTAACCGTTTATGAGAATGGTAAGTGGGGAGTCGTCGAGACGGAAAAGATGGGAGGTTCGCGGGCGAAAAATTCTGTACCTGGGAATTCTATAGGTTGCGTTTGAATTCAGTGAAAGCAGCGTGTCATTTAATACGAGCATCTTCACTGGATATATTGTAGAAGTCTATTGGAGTTATTTACTAAATATCCAAATTATATCATAGATACGATAGAGATGTCAGATTTCCAAAGCGATTTTAATGTTAGTAATAAATTTCACTAACATCATATAATATGATAGGCTAATATTGATAGTGAGAAATGTTACTTAAACAAAACGCTAAGAAGAAGCTGAAATAATAGAAATATTCTGAAGTTTTGTACACAGCAGCGAAACCAGCATTTATTCAATTCCAGGAAGCGAGTTAAAATCGATGCAAAAAATCGAGACGAATTTGGCGTCTGCTAAATTTGAACAAATTGAATAAAATGCGTACTTTCAACCAAAAAGTAGCAGTAAGTTGAGAAATATGTGCGGGACTGGGGGTCCCTGCCACTTCTTCTACTGTAGCTTTATACAATATTTATTCGATATATATATATTATTAAGCCGCTAAACCATATACACTTACACTCCCCTTAAGTCATTTTTCATTCTATTTTTTTTATTGAAAAACCAGTTTATCTAACGCAGAGTATGGAATGGCAAAATAATAGCAAAATGCGATCATCACTCAATGTAGGCCTACTTCTATCTTATCCGATTCTCGGTAATAACTAAAAATTTCTTTATTTATATACAAAACGCGAAATTTGACCAAAAAACACTAAAATTTGACTATTAACTAATCTAACTATAACCGACATAAAACTATTCTATTGAACGTAAAATTAAGAAATTCCTCGCGGAAACGTTGTTTCTATTCTTAAAACTATATAAATTAACGTAAAATTGCAAAAAACCTTGCGGAAATGTGGTTTTCATTCTTAAAACTATTTTATTTAGCGTAAAATTAGCAAATTCCTTGCGGAAACGTTAGCGTTTAGTTGCGGAAACGCTTTTAATTATTTCTTTTATTGCAATCTCTCTTTGATGCTGTCTTGTCTCAGTGCGGCGCCTGTTGTTGGTTCTTGTAATTCTAGTCGTGATGTATGTGTAGATGTTATGCTGACCGTGCGTCTGATGCTATGCCTGGACAGGCTGCTGTGTTTCTCCAAGTGTTTCGATTTGTCAAGATTTTACCCGCTTGCCAAGCAATTAGATAGCGTGTCAAGCAAACACCGGGTGGATTCAGGGACGATAGATAACTTGACAGATAGATTCAATTGAGTTTAATCTATCATTTTTCAAATATTTTAAACAGTTTAAATGCAAAACATTTAGTGATATATTACTAATCATAACAAATGATTAAATTTATTGGATATTTTACAAAGTAATAGACAGGTAATGAAACATTTGAAAAGTGTTAAATTTTCTTGAATTAGTGTGAAAGCTTATGTCTTACTATGTGTGACTATTTATTTATTTATCAATGATCCTGTTAGATTTTCAAACAGCACAAACTATTAATAATTACCATTGAACTAACAAAAATAAATCAACCCAAGTGACCAAAAATACACGAATCTAATCAATTTAAATAAAAACAAACTTCTGCCAGATCATGTCAGGTAAAGATCATGCCAGAAAAAGATCACGCCAGGCAAAATGTGACCTTCTCGGGTAACTGCCGAATTACCCAAATAAGAAAAACACTTTGCCTTGAGAGAGTGATTGAAACTGGAAGAATTCTTAATGTGTTTGCGAATCATTAATTGTTGCCGGATTCTGTGACTTGAAGGAAATTACTGCAACTTTGATGTTTCTTATATAAATCTTTGTAATATAATCTCTTTCTGTCTCGATTTTCTCGTCGCAGTTTTTAAAGCAACACTTTGGTATTCTTCCATTTAAAAAGAAACTATTACCATTACGTGTTCTTTCATGTAAACTTCATGGTAAAAAAGGCATAATTATCATCGCAATTACAATCACGTTATATTTCAGATATAAAATACAGTTTGTGTCAGAATATGTTTGTTTATATTTTCTTTAAAATACAGTTATATGTCAGTATGAAGAAACATTAATGACTCTATATTTACTGAATTTTTACAGCAGTAGACGAGAAAGTATCGGAAAGGTTCAAAATTACTTTTATCTCAAAACATATTACACCTTTAAAAAGCTATAAATGATACAAACTATACAGTAATACTTCTGCCATGAAATCAAAGCATAATTTGACGTGCAATATTAAAGAAATCAATGTTGAAATGTAGTTGGCTGCAATATAAATGATTTCCACAATAACCTAGAAAGAAGTGTAACGCAAAAATTATCAATTCAGTGAGTCACAGTAGATTTAGCACATTTGAATATGGGAAGCAAATGCATTAATATTTTACTTTAATGAAATCTAACACCTCTGCAATGATACAGGCGAAATATATTTCACCATGGAACATGTTTTTTAGTTTCTAAAATCACCACAGTAGAAAGGCGAGAAATATAGTGCGGTTTTGTAAAGTAATGAAGTAATTACTAAATTTCGAACAGAAATGAAATGAAGATGAGATTTACTCAGTTAAAACGATACCAAGAAAGCGAAAACAAAATATGCAGCTGATAATATATCTGCCGCAACAAATTGAAAATATTTTATTACAGTTGATTTTTAATTATAAATAAACTATGCGAACAGTATATTACTTTAACTGCATACTGATAAACCAGATATTAATTAATTGATTGTATATTTTTAATTCAGATGAATTGAATCATTAGAATTTTTATTCTATAGCATTAATTTCTAAATATACTTGTAGTTTAAAAACGTGAAAGCTTTACGATAAAAAAAATATCATTTTTCTTCGTTAGGTATTTCACTGCTTAAAAAACAAAATCTTTTTCATTTGAAAACATTTTTCATCCAACCTATTAACCAAATGTTCAAGTATAAATACTAAATATTTAAAAATTCAAGTAAACGAATAAAAATGGAGTACAAAAAAGCATTTCTGTAACTGTTACGGATACCGTGTTTGGATTACCAATGTAGGCTACAAGATGAATGCGAATGCTAAATTAATGTCTTCGTGTTTTTCGGCTGATCGCGAGCTTTTAGAGTCATCGCGTTAATCAGTATAAACAACGAACAAAAAGTATTTTATTTCAGAAAATAAATACAGACAATGTTATATAGATCATGAGGATCCCCAATGTATCACTTTTACAACAAGAATTTATGCTATTTACACGCTATAGCTAAATCAAAGTAATCATATATACAGCATTTTAATCTTTTGTACTTTTATATGTTTACTAGCAGTCGAATTATAGATCTATTTTACAATTTTTGAATCTGCATTCAGTAAAAATGTAAATTGAATAATTTCATCCTCTTCTGGATGTAGAAGAAAAATCTGAATTGAAAATTTGATGTTGGTGTTGCTATTTTACTGTCTATTCAACTGTAATTAATTCATAACTTAAATTATCTCTATCTATTCCATTTGTTGAAATTAAATAAGAGAAACAATCGATTATTTTCTCAAATGTTGTATACTTAGTTATACAAAATGATTTAGTAAATATATTGATTTAAAAACATTTTCTAAACTATTGCTTGTGTAATAATCTCGTGTAATATGCTAACTTTCCTCTACAACATCATCTGTGGCTGAATCAGCCTGATCCTTTTTCTGTCAGAAACCAAATCAATTGACTTAATCCATATCAGAGACTCTAGCAAACGGAAATATTTCTCACAAGGACAAATTTTTAAACTTAACATTCAAATCCTCTCCAATATTTGTTTATTTTTTTATTTCAATCAATTAAAACCCCATTTCAACAGCTTGAACAAACAACGAGATCGTGAGACCGTCGTTGATTTCACATCAAAACACTGCGCAGTTTAAAATCGATTCAAATTTGGTCGATTTTGAGTATTGATCGTTGATTTTTTGATATAAATACCGAGTGATGTTAGTGATAGATTCGTTGACAGTCTCGATAGCGAGAAATACTCGCTAATTAGGCTAACCTGACTTCGCGCCAGAACATTCGAGAAGCTGATTGACAAAAAACTACCCAAGACGCGAATCAGCAATGGCAGGGCCGTCGCCATTGCAAATATTAATTCTAACGGTTTGCCTTCACGGAATTCCGACACTGTAAGTATAGATTGATTTTGAAAGATAGAAATTACAGGGATACGCTTGACGTGGCCACACTGTCGTCGCGTTGTCGCGGTTGTTATGCGATAATACGACGTCGTCGCGGTTTTGTTGATTTTAATTTATTTTTATTTTTTTATATTTTTGGTTAACTGATTGTTAATTTTCTTCATTCACTATAAGATTTGATTAAATTGTTGTGTATTAATTGAATATATTCACTTACATTTCTTGTTTAATATTAGACTTAAGATTAAAATATGTCTGCCTATCTATTCTTAAATTATTTTGTGATCATGGCATTATAAATTTAATTCTTTAAGCCAATTATTGTGTATTTTATAATTACAATCTTAATAATCGATTAAATTATAGATCTATTATGTCATTCAATTTAACTTCTAATCATAATATCGCATTTACAACTTAAAAAGTAATATTCATTGATAAATGTATCCATCTAAGCTTTACATCCATCTATAACACAGAAATCACACTTTACTTTGTGGAAATTTTTGCTAATTTTTTATCCATTTTGGTTGTTGTTTTTGCAGAAGCCAAGCACCCTCACCCTGTTCGACGCCATGCCAAAACGGAGGAATCTGTATCGGCAAGAATCTATGTAGCTGCCAAGTACCGTACACCGGAGCCGCTTGCGAAATAGGTGAGAAATATTAATTTTCTTTAATTTATAAATGTATTTAAATGGATTTTTTTATCAGCAACTATAGCGATTCAATTTGACAAGATAAAAGCAATATAAAAGTTAATATACAGATGATAATAGTTTTAACAAGTAGGCAAATTAACATTCGGCTGAAAAACGATAAAACATTAAAAATCAAAATATGAACGTGTCTTTAACTTAATTGTTTTAGAAATTTTGCAAAAAAATATATAATTATATGGGCCATAATTACACAGAGATAAGCTAAGATATTTGAGCTCAATTCCATCAGTTTTTAGTTAAGAATTTGAGTAAGGTATACTTTTTGCTATGACATCTGATTTTCGAGGTCTTAATGGCTTCAAAAATCATCACTTGCTGCGTCCCTTAGCATTGTCAGAGACCATAATACAACAGCTAATGTCAGCAGCTATTCTTCTGCGTTACTTTTCACACTTACGCGAACAGAAAAAATCAAATTAGTCTAAAAAATGTATTGATTCTAGAGTGTTGACGATATTTATAAATGTTTTACTTGACAAGAATTCGTGGAAGTTTTTTTATCGAATTAGTAAAAATTACATAATGCAATGATGATAAACTTAAAGTGGTCATTGCTTCTACGTATCGTCGGCGACCTTTTCATTCACTTATAAACCCATTATTAAATATTCCTTTCGTTTTTAGTCATTGGATTTTGCACTATTATTTGAAAAGATATTACCTCTAGGGTTGAATTTCCAGCTACTCGTTATCAGTTGACTGACAGTTAAACTATAATTTACAGAGGTGTTAAATGGGTTTAATTGTAGATATAAAATTAAGATAAATTGCGATTATAATATGTTATAATTTGCGATTTAAAATGTATTAACTTAATGGAATTAGAGTTTGCGCTGAATTAAATTTAGGATATTTGATCCTTTTCATATTTTAAAAGACTTTTGAGATAAACCATACAGTACTTCAAAGCATAAAATGTTCAGTGCAACAAGTATATTATACTAATAGGAAACAATGATAGTTACTTGCAATAAATAGTTAGAGAACATTTGCAATAATCAAAATATCGCCAAATTTCAACAAATTTCTCGTTTCTCTAACTTGACAAAATCGCCGTTGATCGATTATTGACTCTATAATCAATAACAGTCCAAATAAATGCCAGCTAAACGCGTCAACAATTTTGATCATTATTGATCTTAATAAAGATGTTATCAGATGCAAATTATTGATTCGGTAGTTGACTTGAGAGTCGTGGACAAAATATCGATCGATTTCTTCTTCGACTTATTATCTCAACTTAATCAATAAGATGAGTTTAGTTGAAACAGATGTTTTTTGAGAATTAAAGTAAATATTTTGGTGTCCTGTAAAAAATCAATTTAAGTTCAAATTTGACTCTGATGTTAAACAATTTGCACCCACACTCTTTTGCCCCCATGGTCTCCTTTTTTGACATTACATTTGTGACATTTCTGTGTGTAATGTTTACAGTGAATAAAATTATGTTTGTGTAAATAAATAAATAACAATTATAGTTGATATATGATATTTATTCTGTGATTAAACTTAACGTCTTAATTGAATTAGCGAGATATCAGAAGTTAACTATTATTTAAACTTCAAGTTGCAAAGTTAATTAATCAATTTTTAAAGCCATTTATAGAAATTATACTAGACTTAAATAACCAACAATGATTTAAATAATTTTTAAATTTAAGTTTTGACTTTGATGATGCGAAAGAATACCTAGATCGCATTAGAAATTTTTCGCTGAATTCAATTTTATTTTCATCTCTCATGATAACTACGAATAATCATACAGTAACTATTTAAAAGCTAATTTATACACAAACATGAATATAATTCAGTTACGTTGTTTTTGTCGCGTTTGCAGCCGACTGCGGCGGCACTTGCCGTAACGGCGGTAAATGCGTTGTTGTCGCGAAACAAGCAACGTGTAAATGCCAACCCGGATACGCTGGTACATTCTGCAACCAACGTGAGTATACCAAGAACCAAGAACAACATATCTATTATCATTTTACGCCTAATTTGTAATTATACTTAATTAATTATTCAATAATACTTAATTAACTGTTTAATAATACTTTTTTTTGACTAATCATACATCCAACAGAGATAACAAAAAAGGAAATAGTAATTTAAGCAACTCACAAATATAATAATGAAGAACAGAGCATTAGGCCTACATTTTATTTTTCCAACTATTTAAATGCCGTTTAATGACATTTATAATTAAATGAATAAATATATTTCTATCTTGTATTTCACACATAAAATTATATCTTTTATTTCATTTACAAATGTAAAACAACAGCAACAATGCAACAACAGTACAACCACAGTATAACAACAATATATATAAGGAAGAATTTTTTATGGAAACCTAAACTACACATACGACAGATGCATAATTACATATTATCAGACTCATAAAAAAATTGATCTTAGATGCAATTTTAAATAAAATATTAATTTGCTAAATGACTGCAGCTGTCTGCGAGGCAGCATGTAACAATGGTGGTAAGTGCACTGCACCCAACACCTGCACTTGCGCTTCTGGATTCGTTGGAGCAACTTGCGCCCAAGCCGTATCCATCGACAAAGTCCAAGGTAACTTTCTCATCAAAAAATAGCAAGAAAAATAAGGCAATATTTATTTCATTAAGAATAATATCAATTAATTAATGATATTAATTATAATTAATTTCATCTGACAATTTACATTAACAAATGATAGACATATTACACTCAAATATTAAATGAAATATTTTATCAGCAGACCTATAGTAATTATATATTTTTAAACAGTGCATGAAATTTGCAGGTGGTCATTTTTATTGTATATGTATTTTTACTATCAAGTACTTAACATTGAGTTAGTATTAGTTTAATCACTTAAATTTTTGATGCAAATTAAAACATGATGGAATGAAAGAGTACCCAATAAATATTCGCCAATTTTTAAAATTTCAGCCGTGGAAGGCAACCATTTCCGCGACCATGCCATGTGCATGTCATGGGGGGGACAACACTATGTCACTTTTGACAAGAAGACGTTCACCTTCCCCGGAAAAGGAACCTACACAATGGTACAGGACTGCATTGAACGATCCCTCTATAAGGTGTCGATTAATCACACGTACAACTGTCAACCGTATGGATGTCAGACGTCCGTAAAGGTTTTTGTCATCTTTTTTCTTCATTTTTATGTTACTAAACGTTAAATCCATTTTAAAATAAAATTGATTGGCAAATAATATTGTATTACTTGCAAGACAAGTGCAAGTGTTTTAATAAATTCAATCAAAATTTTATACAAAGATATATAGAGGGTTGAATTATTATAAAAGACTATAGCTATTTATTTTCTTATGATTTTTTCATAAAATAAACAATATTATAAAAGTTTATTACAAAAAAATGCAAATTTTCAGTAATAGTTGACCGATGAGTAGGTAAATTTTAGTTCCTCTATTTTTCTTTTTCTTCGTTTTAGATTCAATTGAAAGACAAGATTGTAGAGTTGACTCCTACTGGCGTCCTCGTCAATGGACAACCCATTGAGTTGCCAAATGCTGTCGACCAACTTATGCTCAGCAAGCACGCTTCATACGTACTGGTCACAGGGATGTCAGGTATAATTGTGAACACCTTATTTATCATAATCTAACCTTGACTAAGTATATACTGTGTATAAAAATGGCTGTAATGCAAGAATGTGAAATTTCAGTGATAGATACAAGTAGACCTGCCTCCACTATCATATTTTTTTGGAATAGATTTATCATATAAATCTATTGTAAACTGTTAAAGTTAGACTTATTAGCCTACATAGGATTATATTATATACACTGTAAATCTAACACTGAATAAAGAATATTGTTTGACATGTAATTTATTGCTTGTTCTTCTATGCTGTACATAGTTTTCTTGCTTATTTTTCATGCAAAATATTAAGCTCAATCTAATGTGCTATATTTTTTTCCAATTCTGCTGCCTTTGAAACAGCAGTACATTGTTCGCAATCTACTAAACTAATAAAATCTATTTTATAAACCACATTCAGAGCTCAAGTTGCTGTACGACAGCGACTCAACCGTCTTCACCTTCGCTCCATCAACGATGAAGAACCTCGTCTGCGGTATGTGCGGTAACTTCAACGGCGTCGACTCTGATGACTTTAGAACTCTCTCTGGCCAGTCACTCCCAGACGAGGCAGCTATGGGCAACTACTACCTCGACCCAACGGACACCAGACAGATCACACCAGTCGTGAAGCAAGACAAGCATGCCTGCGAATCATGCACCACAGAACAGGTTTGTTGATTTACTTTATATTTCTGACTTTTAGTCATTAAACTGAGAGTTGATGTTATTAAATTTAAAAGCAAAATAATCAACAGCTTAATATTCAACATCTTAATATGCAAAATGACATGCAACATCTTAATATGATAGATATACATGAAATATCTTAATATCAACATCGTTAAATGCCAGAAATAGGTAAATTAGAAGCTTCAGAGTTTAAGCCAAAAAAATACCACAAAAACTGATACTTTTCATTTGAAAATGTTCTGCGATAAATTACCGAAGTTTGTTTACCTTAATGTTAATTTATTTAATTAAAATTTACATTGTTTACTTTACAATTCAGTTTATTTGCTTTCCGCACACAGCGTGCCGAGATCCAGACAGCCTGCGAGATCCTCTCTAGCCCAACGTTCCGCGCCTGCCACGATAAAGTAGACCCCTCCCACTTAGCCTCTCTTTGCTTGAGTGACATGTGCACATGCGTGTCTAAGGGCAGCAAGATCGCCTCGTGTATGGCCGTCCAGTGCGAGGCAGCTAAGCAGTACTCCAGAGCCTGCGTTCTTAAGGGAGTCGTTATGAACTGGAGGACTGATACCTTCTGCCGTATGTAACATGATCATTTTTAGTACCAATATGTAGCATATATCTTTTAGTACCAATATGTAGCGTAATTTCTTTTATGCCAATATGCAGCATAATGCTTTTAGTGCCACTATATATCATCTAAAAATCGATCCAAATTGTAATGTTCCAATTTTCCACATTTCCAGCTGCTCCACAATGCTCCAATGGAATGGTCCACATGGAATGCGGTAAATCTTGCGGACGTACCTGCGCTGCGGTCGGATTTGAATCCGAGTGTTCGAGCTCCCAGTGCGTCGACGGATGTTTCTGCCCAGACGGTACCTTGTTCGATGGATTCAAATGCGTCAGACCCAACCAGTGCAGCTGCTTCAGATCAGAAGATCGCATCGCTTACCCAGTCGGTTCTACATACACTGCCAAGTGTGAAAAATGGTAAAGGAATAAGCTCTAATTTCTACATTCAAAAATGAGACTTTTCTGTATGGAATAAATTCTAATTCCAATATTCAAAGCTAAGACTTTTCTAGGACATATCTTTTCAACAAAGGAATATAATTTTACATATTCACTTCGTGCAACAATATTAAATTTTATTGAACTTATAAATTACTCAAACGTAGGTTTAGACTCTAATAAAACTGTAACAAATACAACATAATATGTACAAATGTACGAATGTAATACAGTTATTAAATAATAATTTTACGTAAAAAAGTGCTAATAAAATGTTTATATAAAAGTAAAGCATTTGCTTAAATCTGATGTTGTGTGTCCAGCACCTGCATGCCTGGAGCCAAATGGTCATGCGCCGCCACTGAATGCACCGGACGCTGCGTCCTCAACGGTGAGTCCCACTACCAGACCTTTGATGGACGTACGTATGATTTCTTCGGCCAGTGCGAGTACGTGCTCGTCCAACAAGGACATGACGTCAAGACTGCTGATCCCTTCTCGATCTGGGTAGAAAACAAGGTCTGCAATCAAGTGTCGGGAGCCATTTGTCCAAAGGTTGTCACTCTGCAAGTTGGGCTAGGTGCTCATGCAAGTCTCTTCAGGTCGGTTGATTGTTTTGTTGATTTAAATGTAAGAACAAACCAAATATAACACTTTAGTAATCCTGAAGGAATTTATGAATAATGATAAATAAATTTTTAATCCTTGCACAATATCACACTTAAGCATATATACTGTATATAATCTACGAAACAAAAACACGATCGTCATTATTTTCTATTCAGCTTCTACTTAGAAGTAGAATTTTGTAATCTTAATTAAGGTTGTTATTTTTTATTTGAGATTTTGTTTGTGAAATATGACTTTCTAATGTTGATTTCTAACGTGTATATATTTGTACATTTGTACATTTGCTGTACATTTGTCATGTTCTTTGTACCATGTACATTTCTGATTTTCTTTCTAATGTGTATATTTTCATACATTTGTACATTCGATGTATCTCTTGTTTTTCCAGAATGCTGCCAAATGAAGTTTACCTGAATGAAGTGAGCATCAAGTTGCCCTACAACAAGAACGGTATTGACATCCGCTACATCTCTTCGTCTCACATCAAAGTCTGTACGCCTTTTGGAGTCACCATCATCTGGGATCCACAGTCATCACTGGAAGTCCAACTTTCCAGCAAATATCGTGGACAGGTATGTAGAGAAAACACCAGGTGTTTCATAATTTATGGCATTGCCCTGCGTGCGTGTGTGTAACAGTTTTAACCAGCTCCTTACTGTGATCTATAGTAAACATTGATATTATTTTGTCTATAAGATGAAAATTTAGCAGTAGCTACTCTTATGCTATGTAGCAACTGAAGTAGAATATCTATTTCTTGAGATGTTGATATTCCGTATAATTTCTAGATACGAAACTGCACTTTACAGTCTAGAACTGCACGTAGATATCAATTTTTCTTGCGTAAATCATTTCTCTGTAATCTCAGTAAAATATGGTAACGATTTGTTGAGATAAATATATTTTCCGTAATATCTAGGTTGCCGGTATGTGCGGTAATTTCAACGGAAACGTAAACGATGACTCTTTGACCATCGAAGGGGACAACATCAAGAATGTCGTACTTTTTGCCGAGTCATGGAAGTCGTGTGCCCAATGTGTCAGCAAGGCATCAGAGACTCCATATGGATCATGCTCCCAGCACAGCAAGGCCTTCCAGTTCGCCAAGGAACAGTGCGCAGCACTCAGAGAAGGTACGAATTAAAAACTTTTAGAGTCATTCCAAATATGACCGCTTTTCTTACTTTATCTAAATTTTACGATATTTATCTTTATTTTTCTTACATACATTATCTATTATTATTTTTTTATAGATTAACGCTTTTATAAGCCAAATATTATTAGTGTTTTAAATTTGAACATTTTTCTTACTGAACAATCCTTATTAAATTTTCTTGATGATTTTTATAGGAGTATTTAGCCGATGCAACAATGTAGTCGATCCAACTCCATACATTGAAATGTGTCAACAAGACATCTGTGCTTGCTCTAGCCGCATGGACGGAGCAGTCAACTGCCAGTGCTCAGCATTTGCCGCCTACGCCCGTGAATGCACCCTCGCCGGGGGTGTCATTGGAAACTGGAGAGCAACCGGGGCCTGCGGTAAGGGGCAGTGATTTAGCAAAATTTTTAAAATTTGAAATTTGTATATAAATTAGGTTATATTTTACATTTTATGTATTTAAATTATGTTATATTTTAATAATGTATTAAATAATATTATATTCTATTGCATTTAATGCTAAAATAGTAAAAATATTTTGTGGTGATAATAAGTTATATTAGACTGATTATAATTTGAATAAATAATCATTAGCTTATAATATTCATCATAGTTATAGGAACAATAAACAAACTTAACTATTGACATTACAAAATAATACAATTCGTCAAAATATAAATACTCAAATAACACACCATGTTAAATAAATGATAATCATTAGTCTTTTTTTAATGATTTTAAATCGTTGATTAATCGTAATCACAAGAATTGTTTTTACGATTTACGTTATTTTAACTATTTTGAATGTTGTTTTTTCCTGTCGTAGCTTTGACTTGCACCGGTGGTCAGGTCTACCAGGAATGCGGTAAAAGTTACGGACAGACTTGCGGACAACTTCAACCAGAGACATGCAAGGAAGAATGTGTGGCTGGCTGCAACTGTCTACCAGTCAGTTTTTATTAGTCTTTTAACGAGTTTTCTTAATTATAATTTTAATTGTCCGGGTAATTACAGTGGGTTCTGTAGGCTTTGCATTAATCGCTTATTTTACCTTCCAGGGTCTCTCTCTAGACACTGAAATCAACCAATGCGTCCCAATTAAGGCCTGCAAGTGTCTCCACAAGGGAACCTATTACGAGAATGGGGCCGCCAGAGAAGAGAGCTGCAACACTTGGTTTGACTTCTCATATATTATTTTTCCCCTGTATTTTATTGTTTGCTTTGTAATTCATTAAGTTATGCCTCATAATTGAGAATATTAACATGAAAATATCAGCGTTGTGCTGTAGCGACAACAGAGTCTATTTTAAACTTTCTGCAAT
>JAQIXG010002446.1:0-17710 GCA_034700105.1 Oconnorella tubifera | reverse complement strand
CAAATAATTATCAAAAAATAATTCTTACAGAGAAAAATCTGAAAATAACCAAAAACAATGTACTACAATAGGGCTATAAGAAAGTAAAAATAAAATTTTGAAAAAATCATGGCATCATAGTTAGGCTCAAAACTTATGGAACACCCCTCGTATACAAGTTTCTGATGAATAAAATCAAATAGAAATATAAAGTAATTAAAAGAAAAAACTTTGATAAAAACCTTGTTTCTTCCGGATAATTACAGATTATAAACGACATTACACTACATGCACCTGTATAGTAAAAACATTTCACTTATATTTTACTTTCAATCTTTTCTAATGTTCAACGCTAATACAAAAATACTAAAATACGATTAATTATTATTACAGATTAAAATACATGATTCTTTATAATAACTTTAATTTATTGTTTAATTTCAAAGTAATATTGCAACTTGAATAAAATTGATCAAAGAACTGATGCGAAATGATTTATATAAATTTACAATGATATTTGTGTGCATGCGTAAAATAGCGGAGAAGTGGTTTTACTAACTGTCTCTAACAGGCCAGTTATCATTATCAACACACATCTTCGCTACATCCAGCAAAACCAGTATATGACGCGCAAGCAATGTCCTATCAACCTAATATAATAATATCGCCATAAAAAACCAACGTTAGTTAGTTTAAAACAAAAAGAAATGTTAAAAACACAAAGAAATGCTAGTTAAGAATAGAAAGAAATGTTTGTATAATGTCACATCAGAATAAAAAGTTAGTATATAATTTTCATTTTTGAATAAACAAGCAAATATAAACCATGAACTAATTTTTGTTTCCAAAGATAAAAATTGACTCTTTAACATTTAGATTACAGTTTATAAACGATGTGAAAGATATAGTCATCCAGTTAAAAGGTGCAGCAAGTCATAAAATATAACGGACTTTAATATAATTTAAACTTAATATTTAGATAAATAAAATAAAACAGTTGATATTTCAATGGCACATCTTCTAACCTTTGCAACCAGTTCATTGATACAATGTAAACCAGTCGTTAAAACTTCATGATTTAAAGATTTCATTTGCAGCAAATAATAGGCAACCTATAAATAAAACTAAAACTTATAATTTTCGTATTACGAAACACAACAAAGTAAAGGCACATCAGCACAAAAAAAAGAATATAAAAATTCAATTAAATATCGTAAATATTCAACTAGTAACTAATAAAGTTACAGATAATGTCAATGGCATGATCCAAACAAAGTACAATGTCAAAAAACATTCAAAACAAAGTATAATGTCAAAAAACAGACACTCTAAAAACTTCAATATACGATTAACTAAAGGTGCCGCAAGCTGTAAATTTACAAATCGCACTGGATTCAAACCTAAATTCAAAACCAGAAATCTAATCTTTTAACCGCAGCACTGACAATGCAAAAAATAATGAAAATGCTTACTACAGAGTCAATATTGTCTTCTACCAATTGTTTGCCTTTGTCTAGAGTTACAAGCTGCCAAGTTTCTTGACTGTATCGTCTCAATCCTTCTGCCATATGATATCTTCAATATTACACGCAAATCTTACTCCAGCTCTTTTTATTTATTACTTTATATTATTATTCATAAATAACGTGTTATATATTGACATTAAATATCCTACTCTGCGATTGGTTTTGACACCCGAACAATATGTTGTTTTGTAGTCAATGCAAGCGAATGGTATTGTTAAGGAAACAACCATAAATAAATTCTATTAATTAATAATAATATTAATACTTTTAAAATACCTTTATTTAATGCTAAACGTTGGTATATAATAAACACAAGTCAAAGTCAAAGATGATATAAATGTTTAAGTGATGAGTGAACACTTGCGTAACAATTCAAATAAATTAAATCTTCATATATAAATTCATCAATCAAATTTAGCTAATTATTTCTTTCTTCCAGACATTTATTTATTTAAATATTTATTTATTCATTTTCGTATTTAACTGTTTATTACATTATTAACTGCGAGTTAAGAATATCGTGTGATAACCTGTTGAAACAAATAGAAGCCAGTAAAGAAGATTGACTAAGCATCTGACTCAGAATATTAACGTCTTGACGATCAGTTAATAAATAACGCACAGCTTTACTGGCAATCATTCTTATCTGAATAAAAGAAAGCAATAATATATAATTACTAGATGTTAAATAGTATTATATAGTTTATATTATTAAATAACATAATAATTTCACTCATTATTATCATGATTCTTTGTGTTTTTAATGTTTATGATGAATATGATGATGATGTGCCTGTTGTTTAAAGCACATCAGCACATAAGTCCAATTACTGCACTACACAATGATTAAATTATGTTTGTAGAATATCAATATTTAAAGTGTGCAAGACAGAGTGAAAAAGAAAATGTTTACGTTGTTAATTGGGTATGAAGATGTCAAGTGATGAGTGAATAGATAACTAGCAATTTGTTTCTAGCTTAATGTCACATCAGCACAGCAAGTTTATTCAGGAATATATTTGAATTGCATATGCAGTAAGCGAGTGATACAAACACTTGATTCTTAACACAGTGCATTCAATTTTCTTTCAGAATGATGGAACAACCACTTACAAACTCTGAATTAATATTTAATACCAAAATAAAATTTAACTAGAAAACGACTATTCTTCTGTCTATATGGCATAAATTAAGTGAATAAAATCAAAGTGATGAGTGAAATCTTGACAAGTAAACGCAACCAACAAACCTTGCATCAGGCAAATTAAAACTGTTGCAAATGATATATTTCATCATCTAAAATTATCATCTTATTTTAAACTATCGACAAAATTTACATTATTTCTTATTTAATTCAATGAAATTAAAGTTTATATTTCTCAGTACTTACTTGACTAGACTCATCCGCAAGCGATTGCTGAATAAGTTGACAGAAAATCTGATCATTCAATAAATCAGTACTGCATAAATCTGAGATCAAATAACAAAACTATTTGAAAGATTCCGATCTAAGTCTCGATTGAAACAACTCTAATTCAAATCCTGAATTTGAAATCTATGGCTTTATACGGAATTTAAATCCATCACCTTAAATCTCACAAAAAATCACTCAGCCAACCCTAAACTTAACTCAATAAAAAAATGACTTTAGTAATAAAACTTAATTTTGAATATATACTAATAAATACCATCATTAAAAAGCAATATATCTTTTTACAAAAATTAAGCCAACAAGACAGCGAATCCAAGCCAACCTGCGCTAGCTAAAGATGATCTCCACGCAATAACTAGAGCTGTGACGACATGACACGATGCTTCTCTGACATTACGACTATCATGACATAATGACGTCGTGACATAACAAAGCATTTCTTCAGTAAGTAGTGGCATAAACTTGCATCCAATGCCTTCTATTACTGACTCTAATGCTCTGAAATTAACTCGTATTAAATAATAAATCAATGATATTACGTGTTAAATCAAGGCCAGATAGAGAAGCGGTTAGAGCGCTGGATTCAAAATCGATAGGCCTAGGTTCAAATCCCGGAGAGATCACTATTTCTCTAAAAAGCTGCACCCTTTAGTAAAACGCTTAAATTGATAGCTACGTCATCATCATTATTAAAACATAATTCAGATGTTAAAGGTAATCCTAACCTTAAATAATATGTTAATCGCATTCGAAAATTTAATTTGATTAATCAACGACAATAAAAGATAAAAAAAAATAAGATTTATTGCATCATATAATACATTTCAAATATGTTGCCCAAATCCCAGCAATTCAAAGGCGCGGAATTGTCAAAGAATTATTATTGATCTAAACGGATATATAGAAGAAAATGACATATAGGGTGTAAAATTAAAAAATTACCCCATAGCAAAACATCTTATAATTATGCCACTACAAATTCTTCAATTTTTGTCAGTTTGTAGAGATAGAATTTGACATCTATCAACCAACTAGCTATACGATTCTCACTAGTGATATTTTTATGTATATTTATTTGAAAATTAAACGCAGCATAAGTTCACTTGAGATATGTAGTGAGATGTTTCCACTCCAGAGTTTTCAGGCAAATTTCTTCCGCACTTAACTGATGAGATATTTTTATTGTTGTCTGTAAATTAAAAGTAAAACAGCTTTATACACCTATTAAATAAATAAATTTAATAAATTTATAATTTCTGCGAAATTGAAGCGGATGATAATGTAATACAACCATCTTTGCTTTAATACATATTTATTATTATATATAACATATATAATAATAAATATAATTACGTTTAAATTTATATATACATTTACATGAATAATACAAAGATGAAAAATGTAATAAAACAGCCTTTGCTTGTCAGCCAATACAATGAACATTCGTACAAAATTGATAAATTTCTGAAAAATGCAAATGTCTCTAGAGCTGTCATTGAATATACAAAACATAATAATGATTTTTTTAACTAAAGTTTTTTTTGAGGGACGACTTGCCAGAGTACCTACTCTCAATCCGCTTTACACTACATCCAGTGTATATGTAATTTCTCTTATTGTGTTCTATAATTATGATAAAATAACTACCTCTGTACTAGAACCGGTAGAATTGTTTATTTGCGTAACATCTGAACAAGAAGCTGTCGACTGAATGGATTCAGAATTAGAAACAGAGAGAGAATTACTCTTCAGACCCAGAGTAATGGCTGATAGAATTTGTGGATAAACGGATGGATCAGTATTCTGACAAAGAGCTCCAAGAGCTTCCCCTGTTTAATAAAACAGTCGAAATAGATCAATGCAAGAGATCATGTTTACTTTAATTAGGTTATAAGATCAAACAAAATTAATAATTTAATAACTAATCGTATAATTTAAATTGAATCGTATAATTCAATCAAATTAGTTCAATTTATCCAATAGTACAGTTATAAATTCAAATAAAATTATTACAATTATTTCACCAATAATTAAGTAGACATTATAAATTCAAATCAAATTATGACCCCCCCCCCAAGAATTAAATCTGCTTATCTACCCGCGGCTAGACACACGAAGTAATCCTCATCCTTCAGCAATTGAATCGCTCGCTCTAATATCTTCCCCTCAAATTCCTTTAAGCAAGGGACCCCCAGGGCGCAATGCCTCTCAATCAGCGCCTTGGCGGCCAGCAGTGACCCCTGCTTCGCCTCCCAGGGTACACTGTCTCCCTCGATCAACCCTATCAGGGACCGCTGAACGTCCTCGGAGACCTCTAGCAGGGTCTGAACGTCGCACAGTTGTTCGCTTAACGTCCGGATTCCCTCGTCTCTGCCTAACTTTGTCGGGTGTTGGATCAGTGATAAAATTTCTTCAAATTTCATTTGTTTACAAGAAGCCATGCTTCTTTGTTTACGTTTTTACAAAATTGTATTTTGCACAAGTTAAACATCTACCCCGTGATGGTTAATTCGGTACCCCAACAAAACGGCAACGAATACACTAACCCGAGAAATAACCATAGACATTAATAACCATAATCTTAAGTGACCTTAGACTTAACCTAGCACTAATCCTGACTTAAATCCTAATCCTAGCCCTTATCCCACCCTAACCCTAAGTATTCTTAGGCGGGGACGATTGGGGTCGGGGCCGTTTTGACGGGTTAATTCTTTCGATAGGGAGATTCTAATTTACCTAATTAGTTACCGATTACCGGTTAACCATCAATAGCAATCAACATCTTTTCCATATTTATCGGGGAAAAAGCAGCTACCTTTTATTTCAAAGACTACTTTATATATTAGCTGATGAATTAAACTTGCTTTAAAATTAATTTTATAAACTACCTTCTAAATCCAGCATGCCCTGCCCGTGCTCTATCATTTCAGAGGTGCGGATTGAGATTTAACCCCCAAAATATTCGGTTACAATGTTATCAGAAAGTTTTTATAACATTGTTCAGATTTACATTAATAATCAACCTATTAAATTTATTGCTACATAACTCTATCCCTCCTCAAACCCAATTGTTGAATTTATAGTAATTCGCAAGAAACAGTCCATCTGTGCTGATGTGACAACAACAAAACAAGAGACAAAATCAGTTATTAGATTATTTTTAAGCTAAACAATGCAAAGAATTATAGCGAAGGTTTTAAACAGTTTCCGTCTGGATACACTTTCTTGAAAGCGCGCACTACTTCAGGATCTAACAGCTTTACACAGTCCACCTGATTACCAAGGGTTACCCTAGAGACAGAAAAATCTTAATTATAAATAAGTACTTAGTTATCAAAAACATCTAATAATGAATTATAATGAATACAATTTTGGGACAGTTTCCCAAGACATTTTTTAAATGTTAATATTTTAATGTTTATCAGCCGAATTTTTATTTGCCATACTTGTTCAAACTATTCTGTGTATGAACTTTTAAGTCGCTTTTATTATGTTAAATTGCATCGCTACTAATAAAGCAATAATTGTAAATAAATAAATAAATCAAATAAATGTTAGAATAAAAGAGAATACTGACCAGTTAGGTTGAATGTTATGAGGTCTACCAAATAATTCAATCTTTCTAGTACCAGGAGAAAGTCTCTCTATGATACCATAGATCTCATCTGGCTTATGACTTGTGGCTCTAACCTTAAATAATAACATAAAGGCGTTGTCAGGTAGAGCATCTGAATCATTAGCGGAGTCTTAAAACAATGTTAAACATTAAAACATGTTAAATGTTAAAACATGTTACATTTTAAAACATGTTAAAGCTACTGTTAAAAAATGTTAAAGACTATGTTAAAACACGTCAAAGCTAATGTTTAAGCATGATAAAGATAATGCTAAAACATGTTCAAGCTAATGTTAAAACATGTTAAATATTTTAGCATGTTATTGTTAAAACATGTTAATGTTTCAACATCTAATGTTAATCAAGTTAATGTTTTAACATCTTAACGATGATTATGCTAGTATTTTTACATCTTAATGTTAATCATATTATGTTTTAACATTAAAACTAACATTAAAACATCTTATTATACATGTGTGAAAATATAATAGCAATGATATTTTCATGTAACTTTATAAAGATCAAATAAAAGGTTAAAGGGTGCAGTAAGTTCCACGAAACATTACTAGTAGTAGATTTTTAATCTACAACCATCAAATTGTAAGCTCCCTCTATTGCTCTAATTAATTACAAAAAATTAAACAATTTCACTCATCACTTCATTCACTTAATTCACTTAATGTATCAAGCATTCACTGATCACTCGGCTTCCTGTTCGCTACAGGACTATAAATAGTTTTTCCGTGCTGATGTGACATTAAATAAGAACTTACTTCGGCAACTATGACATCACAATCTAGACCTCTGTTGACATTTTTCAGATTACCCTTAACGCCAACCTAAACAATTAGAAAATTATAATATACATCAATTTACCGTATATATAGTAAATATATTACGCCATATATTTGATAAATTTATGGAAAATTCCAGGGGAGACTGTTTAACTAAAAAATTGTTTATTTAAGACTCTATTTAAAATATGCATGGAATTATGTAAATGATACAATTTTAAGAAATCTGTACATACATGTACACAATCTGTACATATTAATTAAATTTACTCCTATATACAGACTCTCTATGTATGTAGAGATTCTTAAATAAGTAGGCTATTAAATACCTTTATTAAATCAGCCAAAAATAAATAAAATCAACACATAACATTTAATATTAACATTTAATATATTACAAATATTAACATATAATAACTAAAGAACAGAAATAAAGGCAACAAATTCGAGTTAAATTACAAGATATGATCTAAAGAACACATACAAGACAATGTTCTTTTCCGTGATTCAACCAGTGACCAGTTCTACCAGTTCTTATAATTCTCTGAAGTTGATTTGTTTTAACCCAAATCAGTTCATCAACTCTTTCATATCTGTTTGAAATTTTCAAAAAAAATTGAGACATTCAGATAAACGAATACTTTTCTCGCAGCTTAAAGGCACATCAGCACAAAAAGTTTACTTACTAATCATCTTATTAACTTGCTGCTTAAAGGCACATCAGCACAATATATTGACGCGTAAAGAATTTATTTTCCTGAATTGCCTGAGAGATTATTAACGATGCAGCAGCGCAAAAAGCTTATTATCTTATGAATTGTTTTATTTGTTCAAACTATTAACTTTGCATTTATAATAACATTATTACTGTCAGTACAATTATTTATATTTAAGAAAAATTATTTTCTTAAGTTAAATAATAGTAGAGAAATTAATAGTGACTTGCCCCCATAGTGTGAGGCACTCTCTGCCTAGTTCCATAGCTCTAAAATAGAAAAAACTTTTTATCAAACTGATCGTCAATAAAGCATTACGCTGTGTGTGTTTGTAATGTACGCACTGCATCCAGACAACGAGATAATGGTAAGCAAATGATGATAATATTTTCATTTATTTGGTTATAATTGGCATCAGTGCATTTAGTTGATCAAAGAATAAAATATACAAATGGTATTTATAAAATGCATTAAGCATAATTAATTGACTTATATACGTGTTAACATTTATTAAAATATTACATCAATGCGAATAGCTTCCATAAGCCTTCCATAAACAAAAATTATAAAAAATATTATTGTAAAATATCGAATCGCTATTAAATTTTAGAATATCGCAAAATTAAACTAAAATTCTTAAAATAAAAAAACGACTTTATTCCAACACCCTTATATAATCGCAATAAATATAATAAAAGCTCAAATACAGGTAAAATAATACTTTATCTGCGCAACATATAGAATCTTAAAAAAGACTGTCTCATCTTATTAAAAAAGTAGAATAATAAATTTTTTCATCGAATAAAGTGCTTTTTACTTCTACTAGTTAATAACTTAACCAATTTTTAATTAAACAAAACCTTTTCTTTTTCTTAGTAAATAAATTTTTTTGCCAAATAAAAGCCTTTTATTAGTAAAATAATTATAATCTAACCAACTATTTCATCAAAACAACAAATTATTGTTTTTTCTATATTTGCTATACTTGTTCGAACCTTACTGTATATTGTTTAAACTGTCTTTAACTGTTTTTATACTCTCATTTCTTTAGTGTCCGTTAATAAATTTCAATTTTGACCCTATCATACCAGTATATAAAATTCATGATTGCAGATTTCATGACATAAAATCTTCGTAATAAATAACCCAACCAACCTGCCGGTGACCCAAAGAAAGATGTACCCGTCATCTTGCAATATAGGAACACTCAACTTTCTCATTTCATCATCTGACATTGTACCATAGGGCAGTTCCATGTGTATGTCCCACGGTGGATCTGCCATAACTACCGCAAATTTACCAAGGACGGACATGTTGAAATTACGTAGATCACACTGCACCCACTGCGATATAATTTGTAGATTAATGTCACATCAGCACAAAAAAAGCTACTTAATATTTACATATATCTATATATCTTTATTTCATCAGTAAATTGATCAATAAGAAACTATATAAGAATAAAGTATAATATTATAATGTTGTGGCAAGTTGTTAAAGAATAACGTTCTATGTATAATAATTTAATAAAATGATTAATTACGAGTCTAGATTACAGTATTATATAAATGAAATCTCAGACGTAGCTGTCGATTAAAGTCTTACAAAAGGGTGCAGCAAGGTAAGTTTAATGTCTGGATTACCATATTATATGAATGAAATCTCAGACGTATCTGCTAACTAAAGTGTCTTACTAAAGGGCGCAGCAAGTAAGCGGAATAGTTCACGAGAATCAAATCTACACCTGTGGGTTCCAAATCCAACGCTCTATCGCTCGCCATAATTTTATAACTAAATGCTAATTATAACTATTACTTATTATAACTTATAACTAATTGCTAATATTAGTTTACTTGTGCCGGAAATAAAGTGGTAGAACTATCAGTGACGCTAAGCTTAGTTGTAGACGCTGTCGTATCAAGCCGAGCTTTATTCAGATCCTGTGAATACTCTATTTGATAGTGAACGTATTTACACGTATCCATGTGAAAACATGTATTTAGAAATGAACAATCACCGAGAGACTCTAAAAATACATAGAAATACATCAATAGTATTTAGAGTAAAAGCTATTTAATTATGATTAATGGGAAATATTATTAATCAATTAATAGTATTTGCCATTTAAACTAAACCAAATGACAAAAAATGATAGAACTCAGACACAGAAGATTAAGATTCGATTCCCGTAAAACCTCACTATATTACTAACTAGCTGCACCCTTTAATAAAACATTTAAATTTACAGCTTTAAGGACAACATTCGTATAACACGATAATCCAGATATTAAAGCTAAATTTCCATAAATAATTACCGTCAGTGTGCTTATTAATGATCTTATTGAAGTGAAGTTTATCGCAAGTGCTGGCGTTATCATTGCTTCTATTGCATTCTTGTTTTGTACCGAAACTGCAAAACTCTCTAACTTGCGCACCTACAAACAACACATTTTCAAATTAAGATCGCGAAAAATTAATAATATCGACGCAATATTTCAAATATTTCAAAAATGATCAAATAATTGGCTATATTCAGTATCTTGTACACAATATTACACACAAAATAAATAACTATTCGATTATTCTATAATAAAACATTCATCTTCGATCAAGACTTGAATTATTTCAACACAACATTAAAAACACACACAGATAAAAAAAGTTAATTTTTTATTTATTGTATATAAATAAAGTCAGTACCCCCCTGAGAGCGAAACTTTTCTGCAAGGGATTGTTCCTATAAAATAAAAGTACAAAAAAATAAATAATCAAAATTCATCAAAAGTTTCAATTAGCAATACAAAGTCTATAAACTGGAGATTACGGTCAGCATTTGGTTCAAATTTTGGGTCAGGATTGGGTCCAAATTTTGGATCAAGATCCAGATTTTTAACCACTGGGTAAGAAAAGTACTAAGTACCTTGGCAGTTGGTTTTCTAAGTAGTTGCTGTATTTCTTCAGATAATTTCTGATTTTCTCTTTCTTTAGCTGACTGTTGTGAAAGTAAACTCTGCAAATAATAAATATTTCAAGCATAAAACGCAATAAATCGCACAATTGTAAAAAAGTACATAAATTTACTTTAAATTTAAAGTCTAGATTAAAGTTAGAGAATGATGATTGAACTACTAAAGGACGCGGCAAATCAAGGAAAAATTCAAATTAAACCAAGCAAAACTCAAACCAGTATCATAGATTCAGAATTCGATATATAAATGAAACCGTGACCCATCAAAACGGCCCCGACAAATCGGCCCCAACTGCTAATTCTTAGGGTTAGGGTTGGGATTAAGATTAGGCTTAGGGTTAAAGTTGGTGTTAGACAAAGGATTAGGGTTAAGATTGTAGTTAATTAGAGTTATGGTTATTAAATGAATTGACGAGGTCGTTTTATCTGGTTAATTTATTCCAAATAAAATATAAATTATAGAATTATCATTTGCGGGATTCTATTTGTAAAAATATAACTTTTAGAATTTTAGAAATGAAATGACATCTACCTCAATAGCGTGATCAGATTTATTCGTATCATTTTTCTTCTGTAGTTTTGTAGGAATCTTACACGCTGTGTTATCATGTGTTGAATCTCTGCATACACGTTTATAAATCGCGTTAAATTATTCACATAAAACTCATGTTAAATCAATTTAAATAGGAAAGATAGATTAATAATTGAGCAAAGGAATCTCGTGTCGGTGAACCAGGGTTCAATTCTCGAGAACCGTAGGTAGACTCAGCCGTCCATCACATGAAGATCAGTGAAGCTAGTATCAGTTACAACCGGAAAAATTAAGTTCTGTGAAATAATCGATTCTGTGTTCAGAACTGCTGCCTTTGATCAGCTTATTTTTATTTATCCTTGTTGGCTTCGATCAGCTTAATTGTATTTATCCTTGCTGTCTTAAAACTCATAGACAATCAACTCACAAATTTGCTGTCTGTGAAATCTTCTCTTTTTTTAACTATTACAATAAATGTAAATGAAATAAAACATAAAGTATAAAATGACCTATCGTGTTTGGTCTTGCGAGATATAGTCTCAGACTGACCGCTGCCTTCTAAATCCCACAATGCACCTAACTGAAAGTTAAAAACACCGCTAAAATGAAGTCACAATTTCAGTGATAAAAGACACAGTTACATTCACTGCTTTTAATGTCACATCAGCACAAAAACTTGCCTCAACTTAAATAAATAAACCTTAAAGCTTTAAATAAAGCTTAAATATACAAATATAAATATATATATTTTTAATACACATACCCATTAAAAAATAATAATATATTGTTATAATTTAATATATAAAATAACTATATATACTATGTATACCTCTGTGTAGACAATATACATAAAAGTATGGAACTAAATCAACTATATATATAATATTAAAAATACTATATAAATATGTACCAAACAGATAAAAACATTAATAAAATATTACATATATGTTAAAATTATTTGACTTTAGTAAATTTTATTTAAAATGACTATTTATACGTTACCTTTGAATGATCGACTGTTTCAATGAATATCTTCTCAGTTTCTTTGGGATTTGTAATCGTTGAAAAACTGAGAATAAAA
Source organism: Oconnorella tubifera (assembly GCA_034700105.1). Taxonomy (NCBI): domain Eukaryota; kingdom Metazoa; phylum Annelida; class Clitellata; order Enchytraeida; family Enchytraeidae; genus Oconnorella; species Oconnorella tubifera. The sequence goes on along the minus strand of JAQIXG010002446.1, from coordinate 5,066 downwards.
AAAAGTTTTAGATTTTAAAAAAGAGAAAATCGTCATCAGTTTAATCTGTGACATTTATCTGAGTAAAACTTAAAAAAATTAAGCACGAAATCTAAATTTTATTCATGAAACATATTCAAGAAAAAAGTGCACCAAAATTAAGCATAATATTAAGACAGACAGATCATCAGACAGACTGAAAAAGATAGACAAATAAAGAGAGACAGACTAAAGCATATAGACAGATAGACTGGCAGATCATTACTTTTACATTATAGGGTACACTTTGCCTTGATATTCAGTATTAATCAAACCAATATTCAAATATTAATATACTAATAACAAATATTAAACTAATATCAAAGCAATTTTAATGCAAACAAAAGCTTCAATAAAACTTGATGTAGTAAATTAACTGTATCTTAAAAGACTAAAAGTCATACAAAACATATTTTAAAATGTTCAAAAATCACCTGAGTAGCCCTTGAGCTGAATATTTCTGAATGAGATCATCAATGACAGAGAAGGGAAGTTCTTTATCGAGAGTTTTAAGGATTAATTGAAACAGAGTGATGAGATCAATGGGTAGGGTCAATGTGATGTCCATTAAATGATGAACGAGTGTTTTTTCTATCTAGAAATTACAATGGATATTTATAGCGATTATACTTGCAATTAATAATTATTATATTATAATTATATTGATTATAATTCTATTGATTACAGTTGCAGACAGACAGATAAACAACAAAGAAACAGAGAGACAGAGAGAGAGACTGATAGACAAAATTACATATAGAAAGACAAACAGCAATTGCTATTAAATAGCTTACAACATGATAACAAAAAAATTCATAAATTATAATCTGCAAAAAATAATTTTTCATAAATTATTATAATGTTCATAAATAAAGAAAACAAAAGACAGAAAATGATAACCAATCAGACCAAAGAAAGAAAGTCTGGAGCCAACTTGATTGGTTCATTTCCCTTAGGCTCGTCTTTATACTGATTTTCTATTGGCTGAGAAACACTAACCGTGCCAGCAACGGTAGTATTATCAACAGACGCCACTGACGCTAAATCTGCGATATTAAAATTTATAATCCATATCAGAGTTTTCAATTGTGCACAGTTTTCAAAACAAGTCATTATTAAAGTACTGGGATTTGGTTTACAAAGAATTGCTAAGTTCTTTCCTAAGTACATCTTTAAGCTTGAGATGATAGGATTTCCTTAGTCAAAATTAATTTTAACCAGTCAATTCAAAACTTATAAGTTTCTTAATTTTTGTTTTACCTTAGCTTAAGAAGAATCTTTGTGAACTACAACTCAGACATTCCTAACTTCTTCCTAAATTCTTCTTAAAGTCAAAAGTTTCCAAAGTTGGCTTCGTGAATCGTATCCCAGTTCTTTACACTAATAAATTTGTTCTAAAATTGCATTTGTCTAAATTTGCGTTTTGTCAATTTTACTATTTAATATTTACCGTTTTTAGTTGTGGTATTGACAGACGTAGGTACCCTGGTTATTTCATCGACTGCATCTTGTCTTTCTTTCTTTCTTCTTGCAAGTTTTTCTCTCAAAGAACTTTGCTTATTTTTAATAGCTTGAATATCACTCCACGTATCAGACATTATTAGATGAGTCACTTTAAAATGATTATCTAAAGAAAGAATAAAGATTACAAGTATTTTATTGTATATTAATTTTATCAGTAATTAAAAAATCACCGTCCGTGATTTTTAACTAAGAATAAAACTTTATTTAATTTGATAAACATTTTAGCCACTTGGTTATATTTGGATAAAGTGACCTGTGAATAAATACTTAAAAATTATCATAAAATATTCTTTCAGTCGCGAAGAAGACTTATTGGCTTATTCATTCAGTAGAAAACGATTTCAGTCAATGCTATTTGGGTACTAACTCGATGTAATTAGGATTAAATTATAAATTAGGATTTGGTTCTAATTAGGTTTAATTTAGGATATAATTATGCTTTAAGGTTAGAGAAATCGATCAATACCGATTTCAATTCGTTTTATACCAAATTTGTAGTAATTCAAAGTCTAGAACACAATCTATACAAATTGCACAAAAGCTTCTGCCTATGATTTAAAGGGATTCAATTCATTTTCACACCTCACCGAGTTATTGTTAGAATTTAGATTATAACTAGACTTATGATTAGGGTTCTTGAGACGGATCAAACGTAGTTTGCAACTATTTTCAGAAAATTTAGCTGACTTGTATTTTCATTTTTAAAATAATTTTTATGAGCGATAATTAAAGAAACACTGTGCAAAACACAAAATTATTTTTTTCTTCAAAACTGTTCGATGTAGTTGGAATTTCGCGATGAGACTTGATTTAATATATTCCTCATCCTTTCTAATATATGTGGTCTTATTTTTATTCTAAAAACGTCATGTGGTGCGTAACCGAAGGTATCCCTATAATATTATAAATCTATAAATTATAAAATATTTCTTGTTTACTTTTTTAATAACAAAATTAACACGGCTCTATCCTATACGGGATCCAACATAGTCGGGATTTAACTAAGGATAAATCTAACAAATATAATAAAAGCTTTTTGATTGGTCAGTAAGTTAAAAGTCGTCAAAACAACCAATCAGCATCGAGTTTATATATAGGACATTACGATTATGAGATAAAGAACTAGGCCTATTGCCAAAAAACCTGAAATTCGATAATTCTATCGCCTTTAACTTCTCAATTATTAAAGTTATAAAAAGGGTGATATTGGTATTTATATTAAACTCAAAAAGTACAATTTTATAAGTATCTTCAGAATCTTTATTTTTTCAATAGTGGCGGCTCTTTTATTGCAACGCGGGCGGCTGGCAAATGCAGCGGAAAAAAAACGAGCGTGACCCATTTATAAACTATCTTTTTTTGGAAAAGTTTGACCCCCTAACACTGTAGCTGTGCACAGCAACGACTTACCTTACCTACTTATCTGTGCACAGCTAATTAACTGCCTACTTACTGTGCACACCAACTATAGGCCTATCTAAATTTTATTTCCTACCTATGGTGTGCACAGATTACAAATTGATCGTGTTAAAGCATTTTATAACACGATCAATTCATAGAAGCAATTACAGAAAAAATACCACAGAAACTACAAAGGCAGCCGTAGATTACTCTGCGTGCAGTTGTTTCCTGAACGATCTTAAACGACTTAGCCTATTAGTTGGCGGTGCTGCAAGTAGCATATTCACTACCATAAGCTGCTAGCATACAATTGTTGAATATCTCGGTTCATTGATCAACAAATATCTACATTTAACAAACAACATAAAACACAACATTAGTAATTTAATTAAATTACATTTTACTAAGCCATGACACACTGCCTTGCTATTCCTCCAGTCTTCAGAAAATACAGTATAAAGGCATTTCAATGTCCCAGAGTCGTGGCGAATGAAAATCTGAAATAAAGAACAGCTTTATTTATATTTAAATTTTAAAAAATCACAAAATTTGAATAAATTTTTTTCTCCTATACAATGCCTACTGTACACAGAAACTTAACTAACATAAAAGGGTCAAAATTCTTGACAAACTGAACTATAAACAACTCCTAAGTTAATCAGATTTTTAATAAACATAGAAAATCTTGAAAATTGCTCAAACTTTTGGGCAGTAGGCCTGCGTACAGAGGGCCTCCTGGAAATTGGGGCCCCACAAGCAGGACTCCAATTTTGTGAAACGCTTGATAATGCAAAATATTCTCAAACGTTTTATAAATAAATTTAATTTTTTGAACCAAGGTTCAAAAAATCATGAAAAAAACTTGAACAAATTGCTGGTCCTAATTCATGTAGAGACTGAGCAGTAAATAGCCCAGTTGTCGAGTGGATGCCATCCATTTAAGTTTCTCACACACATTGCTTGATCTAAATCTATAAAAGAAATTAGAATTGAAATTATTAATAGCTTTATATACAACAGAAAGGAATACCAATACAAAAATGGATTGCAATTAAGCAGCCCATCTTGAAATGATCATTCACCTAAGAGACGTTACAGAGTTTTAATTTCAGTTAACTGACGATCCAGTTTCCATTGGAAAACTTTATATTCATAATCTGTAAAAAGAGATATCAAGGTCTATAAATATTAACTTTTACGATAACAAACAAAAGCAATAAATCTAGATTTAGATATGTAACTGTTTATACAAAGATCGTAGAAACGATCACTATGACGTCAAGATTTACTTTTCTGTATTGTAAGTTGAAATCTGTAAAGAAATAAACATAATTATAAGCATTTTCAATGAAGATGTGCAGAGATATAAAAGATATTTAAAATATTGCAAAAAGTTCATTACTCATCAGATACTGCTTGTAAACGACAAGCTCTACTTTTAGCCACAGCATAGGCTATTCACAAACTGTACAAAATAAACAGATTTTCATTCCAATTATTTAAAAAACTTGTTAATATTGAAAAAATATTTTAATAAATAACTGAATATCTGTATAAAAAGATCTTTTGTCAAAAGGTCATTTTGTCAAAATGTCCTTTTGTCAATGATAGATTGTCCAAGTTTTCTTCCACATACTGTATCTTTAGCCTATAGAATCTGTAAAGAAACAAACACAATTTTACAATTTCAACTGTAATTGTTCCTATTATGTTATAGTAAGTCCTAAAAAATATAGAAAAATGCTTAACAAAAAATATATAGAAGAAATCTGTACAACAGTTCTTTGCCGATGAGATATAGTCTATGAAGGCCTACTCTTTCTTTCACAAGATGCATATGCACAACCTGTACAAAGTAAATAAGAATATTATATACAAGAATGATAGGCCTACACATCTGTAGGCCTATAGTTCATGTATATAATTATACATGAATTACAGGCCTAAGTTAAGAAACTGCATAGGGATATCTGAATTAGATTCTTTTATAGGTTCAGTCTTTCTTTCCAACACTGCGCCGTCACAACCTGTAATAATATACATATAATAATACAGATACATAAAACACATAAAATTGCTATAACACATAAGAGATAAGAATATATATTTAAATAAATAACTGA
>JAQIXG010002445.1:0-17714 GCA_034700105.1 Oconnorella tubifera | reverse complement strand
CGTTTTCTTGCTCGTGCAAGAAAACGACACTCCAAAGACAGATCAACGACAGTTCAAAGACAGGTCAACGACATTTTACACGCGTGCAAGAAAATGACAAAAAATGTCGTTGACCTGTATTTGACCTGTTATTTACTTGCACGCATGCACACGCGTGAAAATTTCACGAGGAGCTAGTGCAAAATGTCGGTCGATGTGAACCGGCCTTTATGTGACGATTATCATCCAACTAATAGAAAGTATAATTTTAAGCATATTTTGTTATCAGTATTTGTTATCTATTAAATATTGTTATTATAACAAATCATAATCTAAAGATATTTAACTTCTGTAGGTAGCTGTTGATTTCACTGCATCTAATGGTAGTCCGGATAAACGTGATTCTCTTCATTACTACAATCCTCAGCAAGCCAATCAGTATATGAGGGCTATAGAAGGTGTGGGTGCTGTCATTCAAGATTATGATAGGTTTGTCTAGGCTCAAATTCGTTCTTTTTATTTAACATTATTGGTAAGTACCAGTGTTGAAATATAATGTTGATCTAATAATTACCTATAGTATAAAGTAGTAGTAATGAAATGGAAATTGTAAACAGCTTGTCCGGAATGCAAAATCTTAAAAGGCAAATTGAATGTAACTAGACCAGCAGCACTAGTCATTTCAGTAATGAGTTTATTTGAATGATGGGGTTTTTTGTATGATGTAAATAAACTTTTATTGACAGTCTGCTTGCTTATGTTGATTACTCTGCAGTGATCAGATGTTTCCTGCTCTTGGTTTTGGGGCACAGATTCCACCACAGTTTCAAGTCTCACATGAGTTTGCTCTAAATCTTAATCCCAGTAATCCTTTCTGTGCAGGTAATCATTAAAATTTAAGTACAATATTCAATCTCCCAGTAAATATTTCCTGGGCTAATGTATGAAGGTACTAGTGTGTCTGGATATGTAAAGAGTTCATCAAATTTATTTGAATGCCTCAAGATAGCAGAAACCAGTTATCAGCTATTGTTTTTATTTATTACAGCTAACTATCATTGAAATTTAGATTGTAGTAATATTAACACTTTTATATCAGTTAAAGCAGCTGTTCCCAACCTTTCTGATGCTGTGATCCCTTGATAACATTTTCCAAGTTGTGGCGACCCCAACGATAAAATTTTAAAATTGTGGCGACTCCAGCATAACAGTTTGTTATATTTTTTGATCAATATTTTTAAAAATCAATTTGCAAAGGACTACAAATGTTTAACATTACATTTCAATATACATGCAATGTACATTGTGCAATGTACATTGCACAAAAAAGCGTTTTTTATTTTAAAAAATTATTCTCAGAAAGTCTCAGGCGACCCCTGGCAAATTGTCAGACGACCCCAGTTGGGGTCTCGACCCACAGGTTGGGAACCGTTGAGTTAAAGCATTCATTTCATGGCTTTCTTATTTAATATTTGCACTTAAATATCATTTTATTACATATTAAAAGTTATTAATAGAGATTCTTGATATTGAACAGTTTATAAGTAAATCGCGAAAATTTCATTTACGGATTATTATTAAAGAATTCAGTATTTAGATTAAAGATAATGTTAAATAATAAAATTTGATGAAAATGTCTTTAACCATATAAGTTTGAGTATGCATTTTATAATGTACAATTGTACATGAGTTCTGGCTTTACTACAGGGTGCGCCAAACAAAATAACCCCTTAGCCACTTTGCGACTAAGCCAAAAATAAATATTTTTTCTCACAATTGAGTCAGTTTTTAGAGGAGGAAATTTTACATCTAACTGCCAAATTTCACTATGATGTCTCAATTCTTTCAAAAGTTAAGAACTTTCTACGAACAAACTTCAAATTTCAATTTAACCAAGCTTCATAATAGAGCAGTCTCGCAATCTTGTGATTTTTTGTCAAATAATTTGCTGATTTTTTTTATAAAATATTTCATTTTATGAGCAGAGTATCTGTAGATAAAGTTAATAACATAAATAGCCTCTGTCTGTTTTGATCTGAGCCTACAATCTCTTTCTTGTTGCCGATACGAATGTGTTCATGAAATTTTGTGGCAAATCAGTGCAAATCTGTTGCTCATCACTTTTCATTCTGCTGTGACTTTTAACTATGATGTAGTCTCAAAATGTTTTTCGGGGATTGCCTCATGGTCCTGAGAGTCCCAATGGTTAATATTGGACAAATATTTCAGGAGTATTTACCTGTTTTAATGAGGCAATTGCTAGACTTGACAGTTTTGAAAATACTGATTTGGTTAAATTGAAACTTGAAGTTTTTTCGTAGAAAGTTTAATAACAATGTGAAAATTGAATAATAATGTAAATGCGTAAACATCTGAGATTTTCTCGATGCATTGACTTGTAATATTATAAAGAAATAAATAATGTTAACTTGTTAAAATAGATTATATTGTGAATAACGAATATTGATGTTGATAAACTCATTAATATAGCATGGAATCTAATCTATTTCACGCTTGTTATAGCTAAGATAATGCACTAGTTATCACTGTAGGTGTTCGTGGCATCCTTGATGCATACATGATGAGCCTTACACATGTGAGACTCTATGGTCCGACTAACTTTGCTCCTATTATTAGACACGTCTCAAAGTTTGCTGAGGCTGCAATGCGCGAACAGAGTGCCAAGGTAATTATTAGCGCTATACCGAATATCAGTTTTTAACAATGGTACTTCTAACCATTTATTAAGTTATAATAGCTGATGCTATTATGATTAAGTTATGATAGCTGATGCTACATGATTCAGATATTATTTCAATTTATTTATTGAGTTAAAATGTTAGATTCTGAATTGAACATGTGAGTGTATGCAAGCATGTAATTTGCTATTTCTAAATTACATTTCCTAGACAAAGAGACTTTGTAAATATAGATACAGCCATATTGATTCCACTTTCAAAATGGCCACAAGCAAAAGGGATCTTTTACATATATACTTTGGCACCAATTCTACAACGTTCTGGCAATTTTTATGACATTCGACCAAGAGACTTCAAAGATACGAGTAATTTTAATTTGGTTACGAAAAATCACATCAACCAAGCTGGCAAAAACGTTAAACCGTAAATACTTCGTTAGTGGTGTTTATTCTGCAGTGATAATTGTGTTGCCAGTAGCTACCAGATAAACAAATTAAGGGTTTACAAATTATTGTCAAGGATAATAATACCACAAAGTTTCATTGCGATTGCTGGTCGACCGCTGGTCATTGTGAGACGGTTCAAATTGTGTGTTCAAACTGACCGCCGTTTGCGCGAACACAAGCAAACAATCGTTTTCGCCACTGCTGTATGGATTTGACGATGACGGAGTGATCGAGTGTGTCCCATTCTTGAACAGTTCTGTACTTCAGTTGTTCTGGATCGTTAATTCTATCACAATAGACGCATTCTTGCTATATGTTTCCAAATCCGATAATCGACAAAATTGAGGTCGGGTGAGTTTGGCGGCCACAATGTGCGAGGAATGAAATTCAGTGTCTCTCTCTGCAGCAGTGATGTCGTTTCATGTGCACGATGCGCCGGTGCAGAATCTTGTTGAAAAGTGAAGTATGAGCCTTCCGATAAGTCTCGTATCTCCGGCAAAATGGTGGAGTCTTTTCACAAAAAGCGACACAACGTTATAATGATTTTAACGTTTTCACCCGCTTGGTTGACGTGATTTTTCGCAACCAAATTTAAATTACTCGTATCTTTGAAGTCACTTGGTCGAATGTCACAAAAATTGTCAGAACGTTGTAGAATTGGTGAATAAATGTGTATGTAAAATTTGAAATAAATTGCTTTAAATAATCCATAGTTATTAAAGAATAAAGTTGGCTCCTTTACTTATGCCCTATCATGTATATTTGGAATTTTTTGAATAATAATTATTTTTGAATTTTGCTTTTAATTCAATTATTTCTGCTATAGGTTAATTAACAGGAAGTAAGCTCAACTGTTTGATTTTATCAAATAATTAAATTTAACCCCAGTTAGATAATTTTATGAAAATCTTGACATCATTTCTCAAGTTAAATGTACAGCTAAGAGATATCATTATAATATGGGCCTCAAGTATGATTGTTACATATACTGCATGGATTATATATAGTGCTTGGGCGATCAGGTTACCATGTTCCAAAGAAATATCATACTTATGGTAACAATGATTGATGGTGTTATTGTTTCAGGATAACAAAATAGCTGGATTTATGTTTTTTTTCTCTCTTATTAAGATAATTAAAAGTTAAAATGTGTGAAATAAACTGAATATGCCATCTTAATAAAGAGCAAAAATTTATAATGATGTAATATCAGCTTTCGATTTATAAATGTGTAGCCACTGACAGCTGTTTCTTTGTCAGATTTAAGTCACTTAACCCACTTTGCACGCAAGTGATTTGCATCAATATGCAAATCTGTCATCAATGAAATTATGACTAAAACTTTGCTACAAAATCAAATACTTTACTTTTAAAATTGTATGCAAATTCTAACTTGACTTTAAATTCAGTTAAAATGGAAATAATCATAAATATTGTTTGCTCAGTAGCCTAACTATTTATAAACTTTGCATTATTTTACTTAAAATATTTCTAATATTAAACTTTTGAATTTTTGGAGTTTTTAAACTTTTTATGTATATATTTGATTTTCATTTTGTAGGATTATTTACATTTAAATTAATTCTTAATAGACTGATACTTAAACATAGACTTGTTGTGAATTGGTTCTGTCCAGTACTCAATATATAACATCATCAGTCAATTATAAATTTAAGTCATCCACTTTATATCTAATTATTATTGAATTATTTCAGTTGATATTTGGTTCATATAATTTACAATGTATCTATGTGCAGAATTACTTTGTGCTGCTTATTCTCACTGACGGGGCAATCACAGATGTTGATGATACAATTGCTGCTATTGTGTATGCCTCTGGTATTCCAATGTCTATCATTATCGTTGGTGTAGGCAATGCAGACTTCTCAACTATGGACATGTTGGACTCTGACAATGCACAACTAAGAGATAGGAAAGGCAATGTAGCTAGAAGAGATATTGTGCAGTTTGTTCCTTTTGGAAGAGTCAGTACTAGCTAATGATGATACTTAATTATCTTGCAAGTGTTTTTAAATAAAACGTAAAAATCAAGTTAAGAAATTTATTTATTGTTATTTTATTAGAATATGAGCAATATTTTTATCGAATATTGGATGAAAATGAGATATTTTGTAAAATTTCTAATTATTAATAATATAATTAATGTTATTTATAATATTTTTAAAGATAATAAAAAAAGAAAAATTTAGAAATTCTGTGTTTAAGATTTCAGGAATTGTTTTTTCATTAGCTAAGGCTCCAGTTTGGTTTTGCACCTCACTTAGTTAGGGTTAGAGACAGTTTAGGGTTAGAATATGAATTTAGATTGTAACTAGAGTTATGATTAGGGTTATAGAGATGGATCAGACGTAGTTTGCAGTTATTTCAGACAATTTTAGCTAACTTTTATTTTTATTTTTTAAATATCGCCATTTTATTGTATGAGCGATAATTAAAGAATCGTTGCTAGAAACATGAATTTAATTTTTGCAAATATGTTTGATGTAGTTGGAATATCGCGATGAGACTTGATTTATTATATTCTTTATTCTTTCTTATATGTGTGGTGTTATTTTTATTCTAAAAACATGATGAGGTGCGTAACCGAAGATGACCCCAATATCTTTTATTTTTTATTTTTGTAGGGTTAGGATTAGAGTTAGGTTATGTTTTTGATTTGAATTGGGGTTAGGTTTAGGTTAGGGGTGGAATTATTATTACTTTTATAGTTTTTTGTGTTTTTTCACAGGTTTTAACTAGTTTTATAAATAAATGGCAGCCAGATCCATAGACATGAAACCAGAAAGTCTATGATTTGAATCTCGAGTAGATGACAATATTTGATTAACTTACTGCACCTTTAGCATGGTACTTTCATTTGACAGCAGCATCATTAATATTGTCTTACAAACGGTACTCTAGATGTAATGCAAATTTATATATTGCTAATATTATTGTTTTGATATGACTTGTTTTTATTTCTTTCATTTAAGGCTAATGCTGCAGAGCTAGCTAGACAGGTTCTAGCTGAAGTACCGAGACAAGTATGTGACTACTATCGTATGGCCCGTATTTCTCCTGGGTCTGGAACTAGACAAGTTTTTCCAGGTTCTGGTGGTCTAGGACCTCAGCCTGGTGGACCTCAGCCTGGAGGATCTCAGCCAGGACCGACTGGAGGACAGTATTCTGGACCTCCTCATGGTCATCCACCTGGTCCATATGCCGGACAACCTGGTCAACAACCTGGCCCATATACTGGACAACCTGGTCCATATGCCGGACAACCTGGTCAACAACCTGGCCCATATACTGGACAACCTGGCCCATATGCCGGACAACCTGGCTCATACGCCGGACAACCTGGTCAACAACCTGGCCCATATACCGGACAACCTGGTCCATATGCTGGACAACCTGGCACATACACCGGACAACCTGGTCAACAATCTGGCCCATATGCCGGACAACCTGGTCAACAACCAGGTTCATATGCCGGACAACCTGGCACACATCCTGGGGCTGCTCCTGGACAACAAGGGCAGCAGTATACAGGACACATTGGCTTTTATCCAGGACAAACAGGTCCACCAGCAGGACAGCCTGGTCCACAGGCAGGACAATATGGTCCACAGGCAGGACAGCCTGGTCCACAGGCAGGACAATATGGTCCGCAGGCAGGACAATATGGTCCACAGGCAGGACAATTTGGTCCACAGCCAGGACAATATGGTTCACAGGCAGGACAGCCTGGACCACAGGCTGGACAATATGGTCCACAGGCAGGACAGTATGGTCCACAGGCAGGACAGCCTGGTCCACAGGCAGGACAATATGGTCCACAGGCAGGACAGCCTGGACCACAGGCTGGACAATATAGTCCTCGTGCACCATAGACAGAAAGTAGTTACTTGGTCAAGTAAGACATGGTATGTTGTCAAGCAAGTAAGGCGCTTGTATGTGAAGCATTTAGAAGCGAGGTTATTGCTCTGTTCAATAACTGACTGGACTTATTTTAAAATACATGTGTGATTAACTTTTTCATTATATTTGAATGTTATTAGCAGTAAATGATATAACTGTTCATTTTAAACATTTTGCCAGTGTAGAAACAAACCAAACAAACAAACCAGTGTAGAATCTTTCACTTGAAATGTAGAATTGATAGGAGCAACACCTGACCATTGAATCATGAAATTAATTCTGCCTTTAATGTTTTATTGATCTGATGGTTTTATCTTTTGGATCCTCGCTAAAAAGCGAGTTTTTCAATATGCTCTCTTTGATAATTCAACATTTACATTTATTTTAAAACATTTTTAATATTCAATTTTGTATCATATATTTCTAATCGCCATGTATGGACATTGCTTTAACAGCAGTTCTAATTTGCGGATTGAAGTGAAAGTGTCTCTAGGATAGTGACTGAACTTTTATTTTAGTTAGAATATACTTATTTATCTGTTTTATAGAAAATAAATTTAACAATTTTGATAATTATGCGTATAATGATTTATAGTGAGCTCATAATTTGCGTGATTAATTATTTACATCAAATTATTTACTGCCATCAATACATGTGTCGCATACTTGCATAATATTTAGACTTATGCCATTAAATATGTGAATTAGATTAAATTTATTTGCATCAATTTGTAGATTGACTATTTTGCTTATGTATAAAATTTACCGTATTTTCATGCATATAAACTGTGGTTATACAAGACTTTACACTCCCTGCATCCTCCCCATTACAGAGTATATTTGTGTGTGCGAGTTGTACCTTTTTACACAAATCGTGTAACATCATAATTATTGCTATATTTCTATATATTATACACAATGCACACTCATATACCCTGTGGGGTGTATGCGTGTGCCGGTTATACAATTTTTATTGGTTTGGAAAATTCAACCAGATATACAAACATGTGGATTATATATGCGCATGGGTTATGCGCGCGTAATTAATGGTATTTATTTATTTAGATTGCGTTTCTTAATGTCTCTTGTAATGTGTATTATAGCTAGTCAATCTTCAAGTAACCTTAAAAAGTTTAATTTATAACGTTGTTTTTATATAATGTATTAGTGTATATTGATCAAAAGGATTTCTACGTATAATTATAATATCATTCAAGACTTACAAAGTACAAGGTAAATAAATATTTATCATACATTATACGTACGTTGTAAGTTCTGAGACTAAGTAATATAATTGACCATTCTAATACTGTAGGAGCTCATAATTAGAATAACTATAGTTTTTGAATAAACTTTATCAATTATTTTTTTATGTATTTGTAACTGTTACTGGTTCAATTAGTTACTGCACATTTTTTGCTTTATTTTTCTGCATTTCTTACTCAATGCAGTGACTGTTATTGTATTCAAGCTACATAGATTTATACTGTAGAGTGTTCATGTGACCCAATCATGTGGTTCTAATGTTATAATGAATCAAATTGCATTACAGCCTTTGACTCAGAATCTGAAGTTAGTCATATTAGTCGTGGTGTTTAGTTATAGAAGATGTTTTTGCTAACTTGTTGCATCCATCATCAGTGGCGTAACTATCTTACCAAAATTCTCTGCAGCAACAGTTGAAACTTTTCATGAAGGTAATCTTTTTTATAATAAGGTTTTTTATATTTAGGTTTAGTCTTTGTCATTCCTAATTACAAAAAATCCTAAGAGAGTGAACACTTATTAAATCTTGTCACTTTTTTTCATTTGCTTGCAATTATTTTTGCTCTTTGGTTTCGCTCGGTCTACTAATACTGCCGGGCCCCGTATCATAGGCGTAGCTGCTACCTTTTGTTGTCCATTAACAAAATGCGTAATGCGGTGCGTACATTTTTGATATTTATTCGATGGGGGTTAAATAACTGAAGTCAAAGCATGCTTGCATTTCAGTTTTGTGTATTTAGAGATTTCATAATAATAGCTCTTTTATCTGTTCGATGTTGCTTACTTTTAAACTTTTACCGGTATATTTATTTGTGCATTGTAATAGATCTAGCATATGCCTATATTTTGCTATTTCAATGTTAGTATGTATATATACTCCATTTATTGATATATGACTAAATATTGATGTAACATTCTCACAGCTGCGTTACTAGAATTTAGCTTAGACTATTATTTTTCTTTTCATATGTTTCATTCATGAGTAGGTCTGTTTGTTTTTGTCATTTTACAGTAAATTCTTAAATGAATATAAATCTATATATTTGTGTATTTATATTAAAAATTAAGTTTTTTATTAAGTAAATAATTGCAATTTGCGGAGAAATTATTATTTTGCATACTGTCTTAGTATTTTTGTTAAAAATTATAGATTTATCATAAAAGTCTGCTGTATTATTATACATTTATGAATAAGATGATAATTTGATAAGTATTCTTAAAATTGACATCAGAATTCTATTGCTAATATAGGTATGTTTTTAGTACAAATATATTTGAATGTAAATTAATTTTTCTGTATATGCCTTTTAATTAGATCTACATAACATTTGAATTATTAGTTTGGGCTCTTGATTTGATTTCGAATTTCTGCTTTTTAGTGTAAACTTATAACTATTAGAAACATTTTAATATTATTATAGTTATTAATCTTTATTGATTATAATTATTATTATTAGTAATGGTATAATTATTAGCCTGTATTTATTTAAAAGTTGTGTATCAAGACTGCTGTTTTATATTCTGCTATAATGATGTTGTAGATCAAGGAATGTGCATTTATTCTAATTATTTTCTTTGATTATAAAATATTTGATCATATTAAGCTGTGTTCTTTATGCAATTGGTTGAAAATAATAGTTATCCGATTTGTCATGAAAACTTAATAGCAGCCATCGCATAGTCATAACATGTTAATATATACCTATAACTATAACCATTGTCCACTTGAAAACGATCTAATTTATGTCATTTAGTTAATTTATATACACAATAATTCATGAAAGTGGCAGACTAATGTCACTTTCACTAATCCAAAACGAGATGAAATTCAATGATAGTCGTCCAATGCAGATTCCAAAACTTAGGCCTACGTTTATAGTAGGTCTATGCAAACACAGAAATATACAATACTCTGGTATTTATTTCTATTAAGCGCTTGTTACATTATATTGACGGAAAATGTTGGTATAACATAATAGACTAATGTGAACATATTGTACTGTTAAACGTTTAATCTTTAACCAGCATACGTTGTAACTAGCATAAGCCTATGTTTAGTTTAATGCTCAAACTTAAAGTAACATAGCAATAAATTCACTTGACATTATATTCTTTCACTACTCTCCCCTCCTCCGTCCCCTAATATTTATTGACCGATTTTAGCCTGAGATCAAATGGTCAAATTTCCCATTTTTATCATTCAAATTCAAATTTTTCTTTCGTTTTCATTTATTTTTTCCTGCATGGGGCCCACAGGGTGAGCTAGGGGCCCACTGTGGGATTCTTCAGTCCCTCACTAGGCCAGTTTGCCCCTGTGTGGGGTCCACAACTTGAAGGGGCCCACGGAGGGATCCCTCAGTCCCTAACCAGTCCGCCCCTAATGTTGTTTTAATATCAAATGACTATGAAATGCATTTTTTTGCAATTAGAGTAACATAGCAATAAAAATTAGTAACAGAATGAGTAACATCAAAGATCTATCCTAAATATACCTTCTATTGTCATTATTTTGTAAAATTACTTTACAATTTGAAATTTTGAAAAAATATTGCTTTGTTCAACATTTAAAAAAAAATTATTCAGACCACAATTCACTTTTTAATCAATATCTTTGCAAAGCGTAGATAATTTCAAGCTAATGCGTTAAAATAATTAATTCTTCAATATTATCGCCCTATTCCAATTGTGACGTCATTAATAGATTGAATCATACATAGGCCTCTGAAATCATTATTAAGCTAACAAGACGAGAATCGTCATCAGCAATTTTGTGGAAAGAAGTACAGTCTTAATCCGGTTGTATCATTTCATTTCTAGATTTTATTTTCAGAATTTCTTCTTAAATTTCTTAAATCAAACGATATCTCAAATTTTATAATTCATATTCAAAGAATATAATTCATAGTAAGATCGATCGACTCAGCCATCCGCTGTTATTGTAAAAGATCTATCCTAAATTTATCTTCTATTGTAGTAAGCCTTGTTTACTATATCACATCAGTTCGATAGTTGGGATTGACATTAAATAGAGTCTGTGCTGCTGTGCCGTTAAGCAACAGTTTACCCGACCGTAACTTTAAAATGTGTTTAATTAAGTCTACATTGGGTTTTGATCTCTGTCATTGACTGTTTGACTGTCAATGATGTAAATGGAAGAATTATATGTAATCTTAGGCCTCTTCAGATCCTTACGTCTATAATAGGCACAGCACCATGCATCCTTTTGACACTATAATTTTTATTCCCAGCCAAACACGCATCAAGGCTTTAGCTACGAATTTTGTCGGTCGGGGGGGAGGGGGATGGGGCGGGGGTGTGTTTTACTAAATATATTTGAAGGTACATTTTTGCCACCACCATATATTTATATCCCCCATATATTTGATAAAGATCACAACTTAAAATTATAAATAATATCTATATAAATTAGTCGCATTATTAGTATATACCTAAAATGTAATAAGGGGAGAGGGGGGGCAGTTCGTAGCAATGTTATGTGAGCACATATGAGCACAATAAACTATTTTTGAAGTTTTTCGTGCTAATTCCTGATACTTGAATGATGATAATGCTTGAGCATCGGTTCATTGCTTGAAAGACGATGTCGGCACCAATCGCCAGTACGAGAAAAGTAAACAGATGCGATACACTACAACGCGTTTTTGGATTACCGAAATTAGCGAATAATTACAAGTAAATATTTCGATTATGTTGCGAAATTATCAAAAGGATTAATCTTTCAACTATCCGAGTAACAGTTTAGTCAGTAGCAAATCCTTATGGGCCATAAGGATTTGCTACTGACTAAACTGTTACTTAGATAAGTAATTTTTTCTATTAATGCGACTAGTATTAATATGTAAATGCACGTTTTCCAATAGCATTTATTGATATAGACTAATCTTCTTCAATCTCAAGTTATCATCGCCATAAGTTATGGCGATGATAACAGTATTATCTCTCGTTTCTTCATTTTTTTCAAAAACGCGCTAAGAAAGAATTTTTGCAATAAGAATAGCTCCCGTATGGAATAATCTTCCTGAAAAAATCGTAACTCAATCTTCTTGTGTTCTATTCAAAAAAATACTTAAATCAAGTTGATCTTAGCTCATTTATGCTACGTGAATTAGATTAGATAAATTAAAAGCTCCTTTGTAACAGCAAAGATATTTTGTATCACCTAAAATAATAGCTTAAAATAAAAGTTACAAATATGTGAACATTTATATTGTATTGTATTAGTTAAAAATTATAAATATTGGTAACTAATTAGAACTTTGTTTTTATAATGTAATCTTGGTCATTAACATTGTGTTTTTTAATTAGGCCTACTTGGCTTTTTATTGTATTTTAATGTTGGATTTTTATTGTATTTTTTAATGTTTATAGTTCTTCTTTTTTCTGTGAATTTTATTTGTATATATGTAAACCAATTTACTTTTTGAAATTTAAATATGTAATGCGGTATCATTTAAGTGTTCATTATGAACCTTTCGATTACCTTTTTTATCATTTATGCAATATTGCTATTAATGACTTATATATATATTTATATATATTGTATTATATGATGAAACGAACGAATAAATAAATAAATAATTACTTATCTAAGTGCAGAAAAATTCTATAGCGAAACCATATCGCGATAATAATTTTAAAGCGTATAGACGATTTTCTGATTAGCTTCCCGAAGTTTTTAATGCATTAAAGCAGCCAGAGAAAGATAGCGGGCGACGTGTAAAACATTACGCGAATAAAGATTGAAAAATATTCGACCTAGCTTCTACGAATCGATGATAAATGACAGTCGAAATATTTTTTTAACTTCTCACAAGGATTATGGTTAGTATCCCAATGAAATGTTTCTGTGAATCCTGCTACTCAGAAATGTCAATTTTTAATCAATGATCCGTGTGGACATGATATCAACGAGCGAGCATTGAAATGTGATGAAAAAAGATGCGTATTAGCGATGTACTACAAAGTCGTTTTTGGATTACCGAAATATCTTTACGAGTTAGTATTTCGATGATGTCGCGAAATTAGCAATAAGATTAATCGTTCAATTATCAATAAGCGTCGTAAGCGTGAGATTGAGGAAAATAAATCTATAATAATTAATGCTATTTAAAAGCGTGCAGTTACGTATACTCGTTGCGTTAAACTTATCTGAGTGGATAATAATTCAATAGCGAAACCATATGGCGATAATAATTTTAAAGCGTGTAGACGATTTTCTGATTAGCGTCCCGCAGCTATAATCGGCGACGTGTAAAACGTTTATCTGATTGAAGAACGAGAAAGATTCGACCAAGCTGCTATGAATCAATGATAAATGACGGTCCAAATAAAATACTTCATCGTCTCACAAGGATTATGATCAGTGTCTGGTATGAAATGCTTTCTCTTGAATCCTGCTACTGAAAGATGTAAATTTTGAATCACATCGACACGATGTCGACGAACGAGCGATGGAATGTGATGAACAAAAATGTGTCTTAACAATATACAACAAAAGCATTTTGGATTACCGAAATGAGGGAATCTTTACAGGTTTTTTATTTGATGATGCTGCAAAATTAGAGATAGGATTAATAAATGAACTATCAAGAAGAGTCGTAAGCATGAGATTAATTAAAGAATCTAAGTTCATAATAATAAATCCTATTTGAAAGCGTGTATTTACATAATATTATACCTGTCGCAACAATAAAAAGAATTACTTATCTGAACGACATTAGGTTTAGTATTAAATCCGTATGGCGATGATAATTTTAAAGCGTACGGATAGTTTTTGACTAGCGTCTTGCAGTTTGCTTAAAGCAGCCAGACGATGAAGATACGCTACGCAAAAGATTATTTAATTGAAGATCGAGAAAGATTCGACCAAGTTTCCATAAGTCGGTTATAGAAATGACACTCGAAGATTAAAGACTTCATATTCGCGCAATGATTATGATTAGTATCATGCATCAAATGCTTACTAATTCCTGGTACTGAATGATGATAACGTTTGATCCATAGCTTGTAACACGATATCGACAAATAATCGACAGTTTCAGAAAAGTAAAAAGATGTGTATTGTATCGAATTGGAATTTTGATATATTTTTTGATATTATTTTATAGTGTATATTTATTTTATTAAGCCTACTGTTACTGTATTATATTGGTGGATCTATAATATTACAATATGAAGCAATGTGATCGTGATCGGTCATTTTAGATGATTTCTAGGTAAGTTTAACATTGTGTGATTGGATAATTTATTCCAACAATAGAATAGCATGTTTTCGCTCATATATAATCCTCCGTTATCTTAGCCCACGAAATAATCCGTTTTTCGGTCGATAATTGTTATTTTGATTTTTCAGAGTTTATTTTTCTTATCTCCGCTGTTATTGTAGTTTATCCTTAATTTCTTTCAATCGCGGTATTTTCTTTATTAAATAAGGAGCTGAGCTTTTTTTGGTTGTCGCCTAGCTTTTCTTCTCTCTATATATATATTTAACACTATAGCATACAATGGGGAAGTTATACCACTATCAAAAGTTATTTCTACAATTAGAAATTTCTACAGAAAACTTTCAATTTTAATTTTCCAATATTAAGCATTGGGACTATAGGACCATGTCGACGCAATCCCAGCAAAATATTATGATCTTACATCATAGTTAAAAGTCACGATCGAATGAAAACTGGTGAGCAAGAGATTTTCACTCATTTGCCCAAAACTTCATGGACACAATAGTGTCGGCAAAAAGAAAGAGATTGTAGGCTCAGATCAGAAGATCTTGAGACAGAGACTATTTCTATTATCTGCTTTATCTACATATGCTATGCTCATAGAATGACCCGTCTTATACAAAAAATCAAATTATTTCACAAAAAAGGACAAAATTGCGAAACAGCTTAATTATAGAGCTTGGTTAAAAAAAAATTCGTAGAAAGTCCATAACTTTTGAACGAATTAAGATATGAAAATGAAATTTAGTAGTTACAAACCGACAAAATTTTCAGAAATAATATTTATTTTTGGTTTAATTATCGCAAAGTGACTAGGGGTGATTTATTTGGCGCACTCTGTATATATAGCGGGGGAGCGAATCACCCCCATTGCTCCCCCCCCCTAAGGATCCGCTAATGTTACAAGAGGGCCCATGCTTCTTTGCATATATATCACGGAATTATTTATTTATTATAAAGTTATTTTATACTTTTATACTTTAAGTTTTAGTGCATTAAAAGCAATCGTTTTTAAAAACCTGTTTGAATGTAGAAATGTTAACATTTCAAAGACACATTTTTTACATTTTTATGACAAGAATTTGTTTTTATAAACAATATTCTATATAAAGTCTACAGGTTTTAATGAAACGTATACAAATATATATTAACTCTATAGGGTGGGGGGGGGGCGATCTCCCCCGTCGCCCCCTCCCTCCATATGGATCCGCCACAGGCTTCATAGCTCCAAGTCCTTGGCTTTGTGACTAAAGTCCTCGTTAACATCGCCGATAATAATGATCGTATAATAATCACATATAATATTATATTCTTTTTGACTTGACAGTAGATTATCAGACTTCTGAATAACTAAATAAAAGATAAATGGAAAAAATTGGATATATATATATATAAATTATAATATCAGTTATAACGCGAATGAATTCATTCTTTACATTCTGTCACAGCAGTTTCAATGATAAATGATCGAGAGAAGTGAAACTCAATAATTACGCATGAAGATTTTTTTTATATCTGTCGGAATTTTATTACGATAGAGCACCCGACGGCGACAAAACATTTAGCAGAATTGAGCTGATCTTGAACTTGTTCCTTTCTTGTTCCGTGTATTATAGAAAAGCAACAGCAAGTAAATGTTTTTCCATTATTCTATTTATTGACTCAGGAATATAATCTCTTTATCTCGCTATGATATTTGTATGCGTAATATAACTTGTTAAATCTATGTCATCTGTCGATTTTTTGTTTTTGCTTATTATTAATGTGCGGAACATCTGTGTCAGTTAAAACATGCTGTTCATTGAATCGTGGCAATGTATGGCTAGATTTAATTATAAGTCTAATCATTATTAATGTATCTGATAATTTATAGAAATTTGTTAGAAAATAAATATTTCTCTCAATTTCTAAATTTTTTATTTTAAGATAAGTTGACGGTAAAGTATCGTGTTTTCATTTTTTTATTAAATTTTATTGTTAATTAATGTTCGGAATCGGTTAGGCTTAACTCTTAACAAATTTCATACTTTAAGTATAAATTAAATGGGTCTCTTTCGGTTGCGCACCACATGAATTTCTAAAATATGAATTATTAGGGCCATTTTTAATAAGCGAAAATTAAAGAAACACTGGTTAAAACATAAAATTAATTTATTGAAAAGTGCTTGATGTAGTTTGAGCATTGCGATGAGACGTCACTTTTTACATTCCTCGTTGTTTTTTATATCTGTCATGTATTTTTATTCTTAAAACTACATGTGGCGCTTAACTGAATGGGACCCGATATCAGTTTGTAGCTATTTAAACTAGATTTGGACGGCAAAATTGTTCTGTACTGAATTCGCTGTAAAACGACACCTAGAGCTGAAGATGCTGACAATTCTAAATAGCCCTAAGAACAATTTGTCTTTAAAAATGCTGAAGTTTTCTTGATACACAGACTTCTACTTGTCTCAGTTTTATCCTTGAAATGCTAAGTCTTTGCTAAAAGTCAGGCCTCGTGTATACTGTGATGACCTAACTTGTGACTCTTCATTGTACAGTAATGGTCTTATGTTTAATATTATTTTTGAAAGCAGGAGAAAATGTCTGCCCTAGAAGAATTAGCACATGACAATGTATGGTATGATCAACATCGTTATGAAGATGCTGAGATAGAGTATCATCAGTATTTGGTGCAATGTGGTGGACGAGGTGCTGATGGAGGCTGTCATGTTGTCAAGTGTACAGCTGCTTCTAACACGGTAGTGCTACTTTATGGCTATTTTGATGTCCTACTGTTAATTATTTTATTATTATTAATTGTTGATTAAAATACTGAATCATTTGTGGATTAATGTCTCTTCAGTTGTTCACAGTATAAGTTATAGTGCACTGAAAGTAATTTATACAACTTTTAAGATTATCTCTATTTGACATAATTCTAGTGATATTGAACTGTAGTGATATTTGAGTTTCACGCTATCATCTTCAGAAGCAACTTCTTTACTTGTTATTTTCAACTTCTGTTGTCAGTTTTTAAGAGAAAGCACTCCTGGACCTTAGTTTTAACTATCACTTTCTGTCATAGTCAACTCTTTTACTGGGAAGCTTGCCAACAAGAACCTCACATATTCTATTCTATTAATTATACAGATGTTACATTTAATTTTGATGTC
>JAQIXG010002444.1:0-17715 GCA_034700105.1 Oconnorella tubifera | reverse complement strand
TCTCGCAACTCATGTCAACATGCAGCATAAAAAAAGTGAAGATACTGTGCCAAGCAAGAATCATACGCCTATCAATTGTGTTGCAGGCATTAATACAACTAATCGAACACCTTCTTCCTTTAACACATCGTTAATTTTCCTCATATCAACCACTACTCGTTTTGTGCCGTTATGTTTTTCAACGAGCATTACGGGACTACTGTATGGGCTTAGTGATCTTTCGACAATTCCGTCTCTTTCCATCTCGCGGACTTGCTTTTCTAGCTCGATTCTGTCAGCTGTTGATAGTGGGTAATTTCTGGAACGGATCAGTCTTGAATTTGGATCTTTCAACTCGAAAGCGCACTGTGCTAATTTACATCCAGTTAATTCAGAATTGTCCAAAGCGAAACAATCATTGCATTCAGTTAATAATTCTTTAAACGGTTGTGCTTGCTCGACGGTCACATCCTCAAATTTTATTCCCAAATCTTTAAAAGTTCGGGATGGTTTTGAATTATCAATGATATTTAAATTTGCATGATGAACTTCAGCGAACGTAATAATTTGGTTTGGTTTATTGTCAATCTGCAATCCTGAGAAATATCTACGATCCTTGTCGTTGCTTCGGGTTGATTTCCTTGCCTAATACGTGGGCGTATTTGCACCTCTCGCGCAATATGGCAAGCGTGAGAACATACCATATAACGTATATAAGGAGCTTGTGCTGATTTCTCATCAGGTAAACTGACAAAAGAGTCATCTGAGAATTTTCATAGTTGGGACTGTCGCTAATGGACACAATTTCATCATGATCTGAATCACTTGAATTCCGAGAATTGTTCCGGGGTTCAACGACGACTGCGCACAACGGACCATGCTTGCGGAGCTTTAATGTGTGATTTGAAATATTTTGAACCATTACGCATAAATTTTTATCAAGTTCAATAATCTTTTTAGAAAATACCTTCATTGTTCCTGGAGCTTCTGCCAGCGGCGTAAGGAGAAGATTGCGCTGGCGTCTTAGTGAACGCTTGCAATATATCGGTAGATCACAAACAGACCCTCTCGGAACACTGATATTCTGATTTAAGTAGGCCATTCCTAAGTAACTCTGTCTCGTAACGAAAGGCACGGTAGCCCTGCCTCCCAAAAATATTGCTTTCCCGTCCGCGTGCTGGCAATTTATCTGATTTGTTATGATAAAGTCCATGCCACATATCACCTTAGCCGATAAATTCTTAACTACACTGAAACGGTGATGAATTTTTACATCTTGTACGCATAATTCTAATTCAACCTCCCCCAAAATAGGTACTGTACATGAGTTTCCCATTAAAACTTCCCGAACCAAATCCCTTTGAAAGTCTTGTAATTCTAAT
The DNA here is from genome assembly GCA_034700105.1 of Oconnorella tubifera. NCBI lineage: Eukaryota > Metazoa > Annelida > Clitellata > Enchytraeida > Enchytraeidae > Oconnorella > Oconnorella tubifera. The sequence goes on along the minus strand of JAQIXG010002444.1, from coordinate 16,354 downwards.
TTTAATTTCTATACATAACACGAATCCACACAAGATAGTGCCGCACCACTATCTAAGAGCACATCTGTAAAAATGTTATTTACTTTAACGCGTATAATACTTGTATATATATTATGGGGTCTTCTTACCATCGCCAATGCGCGTGACCCCGAATCCGCAGCTAGGCCCCTTCAGTTTTGATACCCCCCTTGCTGGACCTGGCGACATACTCGAGACCAGTGTCCAACTTTGCCGCAATTATTACAAGTCTGTCCCTGGGCAGGACAATTTCTTTGTGGATATGACCATCCACACTTGTCACATCCTGGGCCATTTTGATTCGGGTTCGGAGTCTGGGTTGGATTGAAAACTCCGGATTGGTTGTTATGAAATTATTCCCCACCGCCAACTGTCCCTCTATTTGCCCCATTATACCCACCGCGATTTGCTCTTTCACCGTTCCTGTAATTTGTCTGGAAACCTCCTCGTTCTCCCATATATCCCCTGCCTGCACCGCGATTATAACCACTGTTGTTGTATCCACGATTTGCTTGGCTATATCCACGGCTACCGCGTTCATTATTCCAAGCGTATGCCGAATATTATTGATTAGTGTTTGTCGATTGTTCTGGTTCTTGGTCTATTTCCGATTTTGCTACAATGGGTCGAAGATGACCTTTATTCATTGTGCTATCAATACGCTTGATAGCGTCAGCTAATTCTTTTAGAATACCAGTAGTTATAGGATAACGTTCGACAACTGTTCCCCACTTTATAATCGCATTCAGGTTAGTTGCTTCAGGATGCTGCATTATCGCAGATTTAATGTCTTCACGTAGTCCACTGCGTACAGCTAATAAAATTTGTTCTGTTGGTAGACCTGATAAAATTTGTTCTATTGGAAGGAGGTGTTGGATTAGTTATATTAATGTCTGTAACATAATTGATAGGCGTATGATTCTTGCTTGGCACAGTATCTTCACTTTTTTTATGCTGCATGTTGACATGAGTTGCGAGAGGTTAATTATCTTGAACGAATTGAACTGGTGTGATAGTATCTGCGTGGGGATCTGGTTTAGCTTGTATACTGTATTGTATCAAATATGGATGATGCCGAAGGGGTGGATGAATGAATTCAGCCTTTTCTTAACAATGGCGAACGCGACACCAAGAATCAAAATCATATCGTTTATTCCAATGTAGAACAATTCTTGTATGATTTAATGAATAAACTGTAATTTATTTCCTTATAATTTGTCTCAATCAAACGTTCTAAAATAAATGTATCTACAACAACAATCAGCAATTTAATTAATATAATTTGTTCCCTAATTTTGTATCAATTTAGACATAGTAGATAAATTATAGATCTCTAGTAACCAGTAGATAAATTATAGATCTCTAGTAACCAGTAGATAAATTATAGATCTCGAGCTCCTCAATGTTTTTCCGCAATCATTTTATATCAATATATCTCCCCGTACTTCTCCCCGCACTTCTCCCCGCACTTCTTCCTGCACTTCTCCCCGTACTTCTCCCAGTACATCTCCCCGCACTTCTCCCCGCACTTCTCCCCGTACATCTCCCCGTACTTCTCCCCGTACTTCTCCCCGTACATTTCCCCGTACATCTCCCCGCACTTTATTTGTTGCGGGTATATCTCCCCGCACTTTATTTGTTGCGGGTACATCTCCCCGCACTCCATTTACGGGTACATCTCCCTGCACTTTATATTTACATTGCTATATCGTCATTACTTTGACAGATATTTGATATGCTATTTAGCAGAACGATACTTATATTTCTTATCGGATTAAAAGGGATTTATATTTAAAATATTTAATATTCAAAGAAATAATGTCAGGATAAATTTGCACTGGAAGGCAGGCCTCATTTTAACAGTTATAAAACAAGATGTTAGATTCCTGTTTTGATCAATAAATAATATTTAAGTAAAAATTAAATTTAGTAACATGTTGTATCACATATGCATTTATGGTCAATTCTGAATCTATAAGTTTTTTCTTTTAAAAATCATAATAAATTAAATCACGACACACATCAACATGCTTGGGTAAATAGACCTTGTTGAATGTAAACAATTGTGTGAAGCTTTTTCAACTTTATATCCCAGGAGAAACATTGCAGCTAGAGTTACAAGGTGCAAGTCGCTGTAGAACGAGATAAGCGTAGCATGTATAGAGCTTTGTATTCAACTTTGTCCTTTTTTGTATCTTGTATTTAAATAATCAACAGTCAAGTACATAATATACTGTATATTGAAGCAACCTACAAATGTATTGTAAACATCCATCGTTAAGTTGCGTCCATATGTTATAATCTTACTTTTCTTTTTAAGTAAATATAAACTTATGTTTATCTTTTAAGTAAATGTAAGTTTCTAATTAAAATACTCGATGCACGCATAGGCCAATGATATTTTCAATGCTGATTACAATTTGCTTAAAATTCATTTCATTTAAAATGAAAGATCGAATACGTTTAGATCTAACTACGTATCTTCCTAGTTATTGTTAAATTTTTACAAATATCACTCGGCTTTATTAATTTATAAACACTTTCAATGTTTTTGACTGTTTTTTCTGTGTTTGAAATGTTACATTGAAAATACAATCATTGGTTTTAAAGTAAATTCTCCCTTGTTTGTTTTATAAATAATGCTACAAGGGTTAGATTATACAGGGGTCGAATTATATTTATCGTTTAAATCTGCGGCATACAATATTCTGTCGACTCAACGATTTGTCGACAGAATAAATGACAAAATCGATATCTTTGGTTCAATCATGATCTAGTCATTATTTATATCTGTACCGGTCAACTGTGCGATTGTTGCGTTGCGTGATGAGTCGTTACTTTACGCTCTCGAAACGTAACGTAGCGTCTCGTAACGTAACGTCTTACGTCAACTTCTTAACTAACTACGTCTGGGAGACATTTATCAACGGGACCAATTTCTTGCGGACGTATTTTTGACAATCTGCTCTATTGCTTTACACACGAGTCGAGTTGTTCGATTAATAGTAAATGCAACTAAAAAGATAAAACATATATTTTATGACTTGAACTGTGATAACCCTTGAGGCGAAATGTTGTCTGTTTGTTTTTGCGAAGAACCATGAAGTTAGATAATACGAAGAGAATTTATTGGGTGTAAAATAAGCTAGGATTTGAAATCTTATTGCAATATAAGATTTCAAATCCCAGATTATGTTATAAAAAATACTATTGAATTATATCATAAATTATATCAATTGCAAATTATATCGATAACATGCTACGAGCATGTTATTGATATCAGTGTATTTCATTGAAAACACAATTGGAATGAAACAATGAAAAAAAGAATGCACAATTTTCAACATGATTTATATTCACATATTTGTCAAAATTTTACCAAATTTAATCAAATTTAATCAGAAGCAAATTTAATGTAAATTTTCAATGAAGCAATAACAGTAAGAACAATCTAATCAAGATATTTCAAGTAGCATTAATTAAATAGAAATTAATTTAAATATTATGTTATTTCTTCATCTAAGCAGCAGTGTTAAGTTACGATGTTAAGTAGGTAAAGTAAAATAATTAAGAAGCACGCTTTTAAATTTTAAGTAAAAATACTAGGGGGCATAGTTTAAAATTAGTTCAACATAGATGCAAGGAGGATTTACGGAAAAAAATAGTCAGAGGGTGGTGAACAGTTGGAATAGTTTATCACAGTATGTTGTAGATGCAGATTCTGTGAATAGTTTTAAGAATAGATTGGAGAAGTTTGATGATTATTGGAGGGATGGTTAGGATTGTCCAACACTGGTTGTTTGAAAGTGGATTACGACTTTTTTAATCAGTATAATAGTTCAGTTAAGTTTTTAATTATGTAATAACAATGACGCATTTAATCACTGTATTAATTTTCTAACTTTAAAAAGTACTATTAAGAGTAAAACATTAATCTGAAAGATTTGATAATGTTGACATCAATATTCTTTGTAATTTGAATAACCAATATTCTTTGTCTTATTTTTATCAATATTCTTAGACACCAATATTTTTTGTCAGCAATATTCTTTATTTTTGCATAAAGATATAAAATATTTAAAGCTCTAAATCAAGAGTATGTGTGTCTGTATGTGTAGGTATAGCGCTGAGTGCCGTGTCGGCTGTCCTCGTGGTCGTCCTACTGTCTCTGTTGGGTGCCTACGGATACCGCCGGTGAGTGTAATTAGTTGCCTGACTGGACGACTAAAGATTACTTTTATTTATAACTCGCCAGTAGCAAGGTGCTGATCAGCTAGAAATAATGACGACCATGATGATTTATAGAAGGATGACAATTTGTTAGAAGAAGATAACGATTTGTCTAAAATTTGTTGAATTTTATAATATACCAATGAGATAATGTAATATAACGCACAGCTTTACTAGTATAGAAAAAGTAGACAATCCACTCTATACTTTTAAAAGATTATCTAATCAATCGTGTGGATGTTTGTATAGAAGGAATAAAATCAGATTGTAAGACTATACAATGATCTAAAATGTAATAATAAATATCTTCATGTTTAAGAATTTCAAACTTCTTGATTAAAAATTGACTATAAGAAACTTGTCATGCACTCACAAATAAAAACCATAACGTATTTTTTAATAGAAAAATAAAAGACTTAACTTAATGGACAAATGTTCGATTACAACCGTAAAGTTTGATCAAAATTATAAAAACAGATTGAGCAAATTTTTGAACACATTTCCTGCATGCATTATTACTACTAACAAAACTTTCCAAAGTGACCTCCCTAAAATAGCTTCCTTAACATTTATTATCATTATTTTTACCAAAATTTCAACTCCATGCTAGCAATTCTCTGCTCTATCTTTATTCATCGCAAATAGACACTGTCTAATCATGAACACTGTTAAACATTCCTGTTTCCGCTGAGTTTTAAAAACCGTTCAATTGATGGTAATTTGAAATCTACCCTATAAGCTGATCGCAAAAAGCTACACGGAGAGAATTCGTCGAGATTTCCTATCGATCAGTGACCAGACCTCGTCAATGCGTCCTCTAGGAACGCAGCGAGTGTCGTAAAGGCGCTAAACCCGACGATTTGACTGCAATTAAAACGCTTCGAAACGTTTAAGCATCGGCCCGTTCGTCGAGCGAATTAACTGCGCATCTGCTGCCAGCTTTACTGCGCTAACATGCAGTGGTAACGATTGAGTCGCCCAAATAGAACCTGCGATATACGACAACTGGTTGAAAATAGTCAAAAGTATTATACAAAAAGTCTGAATGCTTGTAAAAAGTAATAATTTTTAATGTAAATTTAATACGGTACTTTGCAAACGGAAGTAAAAGTAGCATTTTCCTTAGTTGAAATTGTTGAACATGAAAACTAAAAACGAGCTTGCCCCCATAATAAAGTTCTTGTTTAAAATTAATGATAAATGCAAAAGAAATACATTTTTGATATAAATATAATTTTTTTGGCTTATATTGAAATAGAGAAAATAATATTGCCATTTATTGAGCAAGTTAATAATATTTAAGTTATTATAAACTTGTTCAATCCAATTTCAATGATTATTCATCACAGAACATTTTTCGTTGATAATAATATTATATCTGTAGATTTTACTAATCTACATAATAATTGTATCATCAAAGCACTTAATGCGTAATTATCTTCAGTTTACTCTTTAAAAAACATGCAATTTAACTAATTACTAGAAATATTATACTAGCCAATATTATTAACCAGCCTACGTATAATTTATGATATAAGAAATATTGAAATTTTTATATCTGATAATAAATCTGTATTTCATACACATTTATTAATATATCTAAATACCTTATTTATACAGAAGGCGTGACCACGAGAAGCTCGACGAATGGCGCGTAGTCATCAATAACCTTCAGGAGACGCCTCAATCATTCAAGAGCAAAAGATCCTATGACCACAACGCTCTCATACAGGGCTGTCACGCTCTACAACTCAACACTGACTGCTGCGCTAAATCTAAACACGCTAATTTCTGCAAGGACACCACCCAAACCTACCCAATACTCTGCAAGGACACCACCCAGACCTACCCAATAGAGGCAGAGTTGAGAGAAGGACGTAACCTTTTGATGACCTCAGTCTCTGATGAAGACGATCGCTCAGAGACGATGCACGTCTTCGCAACACTTGACCACGATGTCTTTATGATGACCCCAGCAAAGAGCAACTCAGTGTCCACCAGAGAGTCTTGTCCATACTGTCCACAGTGTGACATCTGTCCAAAGTGTTCAAACGCATGCTCGTCACAGAACTGTGACGTCATATCTCGTAATTATGAATATATGCGAGATAATAACGCTGCTTATTTTACACCACGCACTGTTTGCTGCTCAATGAATCCTAGTTCTGTCGGATCACCTTATTGTTCGGTAATAACTAACTCCGCCCACCGGTCATCTATTATAGGTTCTGCTTACTATCCGATGCATGCTGGGAACGCGAGACAAGAGACGTCTAACTGCTGTAGAACACTTCGCGAAAACAACTTGGGAGGAATGCCTCGTGTTGATTGTAGCAAGTTACGTAGTTCAATGAAACATTCGTCAACTTTGAACAAAACCTGCGGACGTGCAAAACTGATAGAGTCGAGATCTCATAGTTGTTCTGCGCCTGATTTAATTCAGTCAATTAATGCAGCTAATAACTCTAACAGATGGATTATCCTTCAGCCATCTAGACACAATGAAGCAACTAGAGATAGAACGTTGCACACTGGTAATGATGATTCACATGTTAATGACGCACAGATAGATCGCTGCGCTACCATTGGTGGATATATAGATCAAAGTCATTCAGCCGCTGGTCAGTCTATAGGTAAAGTCTTAAAAGAAACTTCTAAAATGAAAGATTCGTTAATTTGGTAAAATAGAAAAATACATTTTTGTGTCGTGCCAAAATTCGCTATAATTACCGTGGTCTACTCTCACTTGCAGTTACAATAAAAGCTGATATATATTGTGGCCATCATATGTTTAGCAATAAGTATTATTTTTGTAAAATATGTAATCGCTTGTCATTAACAAACAAAATAGCCACAATATTTTTTTATTTAACAAAACGGCAAAATAACAATAAAAAAGTAAGATCCATTTAACAGTTCAAAGATTAGGTAATATGTTAATTCTGAGTGTAATGAAAAAGTTACACAAGCGCTCCGCCAAACCAAAGAGTCACTAAAGAAATCCTATTAAAATCATCTTACAATGAATTAAATGCTTTTTTGTTAATAAAATGAAAATCTTAAATAAATTTTTGAGTTTTTAAGAGAAAAACATTGTCATCAACAATTTGTATTGTAAACATTTTGTACATTTTTCAAACGACTCATTCAATAAATTTTTTACTAGCAAACACTTTTTAAGATAGCAAACACTTTTTACAGCTCACCTTATATTAATATACCACAATATTATTAAACTTTTCAATGGACGAAATGATAAAGATCATTTATTATGCTATCAACTACGATTGTCAGTAACGCTGTGCAAAATGACGAACAGTAAAAAATTAAATTTACTGTTACAATTACATATTTGCAAAAACACAGTACATGTGCCATTATATCAGTTCAGTAAATGCGATAGGCTATATTTACTGTATGTGCATATATCTAATTCAAAGTTAAACTTATGCTACTGTCTCATTTCATGCGAAGATATGATATATGACTTATGAATAATGAAATACTAATTATATTTTTGCTAATATAATAAAGAAAAATACTAATTATATCACTTATATATTTCCCCATAAAATCATAAAGTATTTTACCCTTTTGAATACTTCTCAATGCTTCTCAATGGTATAAATAATATATATTTATAATTATTAAAATAACTAAACAAAAGAATATTTTATCCAATAATGTCTGACTTTACAAGCTATGTATTAAATTACATATCAATGAAACCTCTATGAATTAACATTTATTTACCCTAACTTTCGCGCATGGAAAATTAACGTCACATTTTGCAGTTATTATTTATACTTTAATAAATAACAAAACAAAAACAACTACACAATAACAATCTTAAAATTATACAAAAATCACTTAGTAAAAACTCTGACAAAAATATGCAAAAACTGTGTTACGCTGATTCTGATAAAAATACGATTCCCATCTGAATAAGTGTATCTTTTAAAATCGTTTATTTTAAATTAATATTCTATTCTTCTTCTATATCAATAGATTAATTTCTAAAAATAGCAAGTATCATTACATCTGCTACTGTCAAATTGCAGGAATCAAAAACCTCGAAAATTTCATTTGTTTTATTTACTTATTTGACTGTATAAAAATAATGTTACAAGTATGCCTATACTTTAATATACATAAACATCTAATGCACAACCATAGTAGGTATTTTTAATATGCCAGCGCCTATTGTAGATTATTCCTTAAGGTATTACATATATTAGAGTTAGCATGAGCTTCAGAGAGGTTTCACTAGATCCTATATAGATCATTCTATCCATCATTGGATGCATACAATGTCATTACTGCCACTAAAGTACTCTGATCAAAATGATAAAAACTCTCGCTACTAAATGTAAATTCTTGAAAATCTTCATAATTCTCGATTCATTCTTCATGTTATCATATAATCTGACATTTAACTATTGACAACTTTTATTTCTACCTTGAATTCAATTTCTAAAACTTGACAATTTTGACTTCAAAGTCTGATTAATGAGGAATGAAAGAGAAGCGATTTCATGCATTGCATCCCATGTTTAATATCGCAAAGACTTGATCCGTCAGGCCACATAAAATCTCTCTTTATTGAGTACCTTGTCAAGTTGTTATATAAATGCAGTATGATATCAGCATCACGCATTCACATCACATGTGATGAAGACGTGGATGATGCAGGTGGTGAAATGTGTGATGTATCACTGAGATAACTTGGTCGCCTGTCTGGAACCTGGAGAACAAAAATAAAATCATAATTTTAAACAAATTAAGTTAGGTTTAACTTTCATGAATTATCATATCTTATCAATGACGTTGTCATAAAGTCTTACTAAAGGGTGCAGCAAATTAGAAACACTTTTACCAAAATTGAATCTCGACTTGTAATACATAATTGATAACCACATTAAATGAAATGTAATCTACATACTTTACTTCACTACAAATTGTTTATCTCATAGAAAATTATATAAGTTTACATTACTATGTTTAATTTGATTATTCATCAAGTTTGTTCTTGTTTAAACAAGAGATAACACTGAAATGAACCTGTGTTGTGAGTTGGTTGGATGATGTTTGTTCAGCTGTCTCTTTATGTTGTGACACCCCGCCAGACAGCTGAAGTTTAACTGGCAATCCTTCTTCTCTTCTCTTTAAACAAATATTCTTAGGAGTTAAAGTCTGATCTGAAAATAAAACTGAAATTGAGTCATGCTAAGACTTAAAGTTCAGTAATACTAATAACACACTGCATAAACGTCTAGACCAGCGGTTCCCAACCTTTCTGATGCTGTGACCGCTTAATAACATTTGAAAATTGTGGCGACCCCAACACAACTATTTGTTATATATTTGTTTCAATATTTTTAAAATCAATTTGCAAAGGAATAAAATGTTTAACTTTACATTTTAAGTGTGTATTGTGCAATGTACATTGCATGTACATTGCACAAAAGCGCATTTTTTATTTTAAAAGTTAATTCTCAGAAGGTCTCAGGTGACCCCTGGAAATTTGTCAGGCGACTACAATTGAGGTCGCGACCCACAGTTTGGGAACCGCTGTTCTAAACAATAATTTCATGGAACACAACGGGATATTTGTATGCATAATTAAAAACAAAAATAGATTTTTAGTTCTTCTAGTTATTGATCTTTCTAGAATATAATATAGTAAACAAATTAAATAATGATCAACACAAAGCTCCGATAAACCATACGTAATGTACAGCATAGTTAATACAGTTCTTCTTGCTAGCCTATACTGAAATAAGATGATGTACTATAAGTAATCTTTATACACTACTGTTTTTTTATAACCCACAATATAACGAAATACATGAACACATGATCATCAAAGTACAACTATGCAAGCAACTTTATAAGTTAACGTGTCATAGTATACTTAGTGAAATTATGTAAACATCTAAATTCTAGACAATATGTAGAGGTTTACATAATCTAATATTTTTTATGAATAACTTTGCCACTGAATTAAACAATTGAGCCCTAAATTAAAGACATTACTAAAGAGATAATCAGCAGCAAAAGCTTAAACATGGCAGAGAATCCACTCTCTTAACGAGCTTTAACTACTAACATAAAATTAACTGAATGAACAAAACATTAACGATTCTCTTTCTTAAGTTAAATCAGCAAAATGTACTACTTGCAGAAATATTTACTTACTTACTAGACAGCATAGAATCATTTACATATTAAAATGAAAAACGAATGAATATCGTTTAAAATATAATACACTAATATCTAAATAAATGTAATTAATACAGTTTAACTATAATACAGAAATGTCTAAAAAGTGTATTTCAGAATTAATCTGAAAGTATTAAACACTCACCTCTGACTTGTCGCTCTAGTGTTGTAATGAGATAGACAGCCTGTTGAAGTATGCCAAGTTTTGTCTGAGGTTTATCTGACTGAAGTCTGACTGTCACCATTCGTCCAAGTTCCTTGAAAGCTTCATTGATATCTCGCACTCTCACTCTAAAAACATACAACAGATTACGACAATGACTTAAAAAATTCACTGCTATGTGTTAGGAGTGAGTGAAGAGTTCACTTATCACTTGGTTTATTTTTAAATCGGCAATAACTAAACGCATTTGTGGTGATGTAACATTGAGAAAGATATTCAAACGCTGTTTATATGATGCTTAAAATAAAAGTTTTCAAATTCGTTTTTACATTATATAAACAGCAGTAAAATGACATCTAATGGATAAAGGTAAGGTAAAGGAAATGTATGACATTCTCCCCCGGACATTTCCCCCAGGATATTCCCCCCTTTTCAGGGCGGACATTCCCCCCGACATCTCAACTTCTATTCATTCATATTCACACAGCTTCACCTTTCTCGAGCATTATTCTGTTGTCTTCTCAGTTTTTCCCTCTCTAACTTTGTCTCTGGGCTTTCATCATCATCTTCGTCTTCATCTTCTTCATCATTATTATCATTATTATTTCTGCAAGGTTCAAATAAATGCAATATGTTCAGTTTTTGATTATGATATTATAGATTATAAGATATAAATAATTAAGTACAGCTATTAACAATAATCCGCAGCAAAATAAGATAACAAGATATTAATATTTCATTCAAACTTTTATTGTTTTAAGTTTGTTATAGATTTTATGATTTAACTGCCAAATACGGCTTTAATATCCTGTTGAGTACAAAATTTATAAAGTTTCTACGAAACATTAAAATTTAAATTTAACAGAGCAGAGCAGATTTTCAGTTTGATCAAATGTTGCCAAATTATATATAAGGTCTACAAAGGGGTCATTTTATGATGTTTCTTTTTGAATATCATGATTTCATTTACGCATTTGTGTTCAGGAATCTTTGAAGCAAATCAACGCGAACCTCTAGCACTCAAGTACTCATTTGATATTGACGATTGATTTCAATGTAAACATATATTTTTCGGGTATTTCCCCGTTATCCTAATAGTATCAAGGGTTGATACTACTAGGATTATTATTCATTATTCATTTTTCTCCCCTTTAATGAAGCATCACGCATGTTGATAATATTAAGTTTGGTTGAATTTTTTGAGTGTTTTCATGGAAAAAATTTAAATATTTAAATTTGAAGTTTTTTTGAGATGTAAATTTATATTTCATGAAGTTGTAAAATATATTTTATGAGGTATTTATAAATGCATATTTTAATCACTTAACAATAGAAAATTCATAGACTTTATATTTTGTGATGTTACTCTCAATATTGAAAAAAGTCTCAAATATAATTTTTGCCGAATTAAACTTTATTTCATTAAAGTGTTTATATACTTGACAAACGTGCCGTGACAGCAGTAGAGATAAATATTTTCAGTTTTACTTAAAGAGATCTATTCGACTTACACATCTCCACTGTTGCTGTCCGCTATCGATAACGCTGAAGAATGTCTAAAAAAAATGCACTCAGTAAATAAAACAAAATATAAAAAAAATAATTAAAATAAGAACGCATTGTCATAAAAAAATTCCTTTGTAACGTTTGCTTTATTTAGTATCTCATATAATACATTACAAAATAGACTTTGCACAAAAGAAGATATCTTAGAATCATAAGCAAATATATAAATTTAATTATTTATTCAATCATATGAAAATTCTATTGAATATCAAAAATGTACAGGGTGCGCCAAAAAAATAATCCCCCAGCGACTTTACGATAACTACGGTAAGCCAAAAATTAATATTTCTTCTCAAACTATTGTCAGTTTGTAGAGGAGGAAATTTGACATCTAATGACCAAATTTCATTTTGATTTCTCATCGCGTTCAAAAGTTATGGAGCTTCTACGATAAAAAACTGAAAATTTCAATTTAATCAAGCTTTGTCAAATTGAAATTTTAACAAAGCTTGTTAAAATTTCAATTTAACAAAATTGCGTAGTTTAGCAATTTTGATGAATAATTTGGGAATAATTAGCTGAAAATAGATATAAAATGGTCCAATTTATGAGCATAATATCCTTAGATAAGGTAGTAGATAACAAAACTAGCCTTTATTTGTTCTAATGTGCGCCTACAGTCACTATATGGACGGTAATACAGATGTGTCCACGCATTTTCGAGTCAAATCAATGCAAATCTCGTACACATCAGTTTCCGTTCTATCGTTATATTCGATATGACATAAGCGCATAATATTGTTGGAGGATTACCTCATGGTCTTGATCGCTATGAAAGCCAATACTGGAAGGCAAATGGAAGATCGTTTACTTCTTCTAATAAAGCTCTCGCTAAAAGATCATAATCTAGAAAATACTGGCTTGGTTAAACTGAAATGTGAAGCTTTTTGTAAAAATTTCATAATTTTTGAAAAAATTGAGATATCAAGCGATATTTGGTGGATAGATGTCAAATTTCCTTCTCTATAAACTGACAAAATTTTGAGAAAAATTGTTAATTTTTTACTTATTTATCGACAAGTCGCTAAAAGGTTATTTTTTTTGCGCATCCTGTATATATAACCAGTACTATGTACAGGCAAAAATATTTTCTTTGAAAATAATTTCCGCAAAAAATTAACAATTAACATCAGTTAACAACTTTTAAATAAAACATAAAATAGGCTCAATATCTACTTGATAATGTCCTGCCTTGGACGTTTGGCTGGGAGTAGTCCGGTTACAGCGGTGAGACCGGCAGAGCTGCAAGGAAGACTTAAGGTGAGAGAGGGAGGGTAGGGATCAGCTGCGTCACTCAACTTGTCACAAGTAGATGACGTCTCTGTAAATGATGCTTTCTCCATTTTGAGCACTTGAAATTAAACATTACAGTTTAGTTTTATATTTACATTTTATACACTAACTTTTTTACTTTTATACACTAATTTTATACATTAAATATTGTACTACTTACTGAAACTAGATAATATAATTTTTAAGCTGTTGAAATATTAAAAAATTTTACTTATATAAAGATAAAACTAAAATCTGTAATAAGAATGATATTCATCTGATAATATGACATAGATATATATACATATATATAATATATATATATATATATATCTATATTCAATCCCGAATTTCACTCAAAAATTACAAATCTGAAGCAACTTAAAAAATCTAACATTTAACATCTATAAAGCTTTTATCTTCAATACATTTTACAGTTACAAATGAGATGCAATCTAAAGAAAACATTTGATTTATTATTAAATGTAATTTCTATGTAAGGACATCTATTGAATGACACTTACTCATCATATTGTTTCCTCTGGTAAAACTGCAGGATTGATCTGAATTAGTTCTTAGATCATTATTACATGGGGCAGGATTGCATCCGTTCTGAATATTAATGATAACAATTATATCAAGTAATAGATCACAATTAATCAAAATACATGCATACTTTTTAATTTTTTGGCTAACTTTACATTTAAACTATGAAGTTGTAAAGACGAATAAATAGCTACTGCCATTACCTTCTATCAAGTTGAAAGAAGGGATATTTATATATATATATTTTTATATAGATATTTTATGTATATATTTCATGAGCGTGCGTAAGATTATTTCTTTATTACAAAAATTGCAAATAATTTGCATGCATTTTATCGCAATAATATCATTGCAACATTTGCTAACAAGTATTTTAAAGGAACGCCTTTCTATTTTGTGGATTAATTTATCTCTATATGATTAAACTTGTGTCATAATCTTTTATTTTTCCCTCATTCTAAGAAATAATAATTGTCATCATATTTAGTTTTGATTTTTTGTTACTTCCTATCCCTTGCTTTGAATAAAACATATAATGAATAAATAATATAAAAGATATCATTACATACCATAAAGCAAGTTGCTGCTGTACCAGATTGAGCACTATAGGACTCAGCTGGTATCCGACAGGCTTTGTTTTGATCTGAACGTATAAAATTTAATTATAAAATAAACATTTATTTCTTTAATCGGTAATAAATATAGTTCCATAGATTTATAATTACTTTTTAATTAATGTATATCACATTATAATTAATATATTATAGAACTATACAACATAATATACTTACTTACATTCCATAATATATGTTATGGAATGGAAAAAATTTGAAGACGGAAACATATATATTTTATGCAAATATACTGTATAGAATAGTATGAGTAAAAAGATGATCAGATAACTCACATTTTAAAAAGCATAAACTTAAAGCTGGTGTTTAAGCTAAATGTTATTGCTAATGTTTATTGATATTACTTAAAGCTAGTGCTTAAAGTTAGCACTGATAGCTAGTAACTAAAAGCTAGTACTTAAAGTAAGTATTTAGAGCTAGTACTTAAAGCTAGTCCTTAAAGCTAGAACTCAAAGATAGTACTTAAAGCTAGTACATAAAACAAGCACTGAAGCAAATACTGGAAACTAGTATATAAAGCTAGTACTTAAAGCAAATACTTAAAGCTAGTAATTAATACTAGTAATTACAGCTAGTACTTCAAACTAGTACACAAAGCAAGAACTGAATCAAATACTTAAAGCTAGTACTTAAAGCCAGTACTTGAAGCTAGTACTTTCCAACTAGTACTAACCGGAAGGAGTATGTTGACATGAAGTCATTGGAATCAATGTAGACGCATTGTATGCAGCGTCACCTTTTTCTGATGACTCGTATATCTGCAAGTTCAATAAACAGTAAAACAATTCAAAATAAAATGTTTTTGAAATACTTTAAATAAAGTACAAAGGATATTTGATAGTTAAATAAAAGAAAAAAGACAAAATACATCAATTTCCTGCCGTTTAGTTATGTGAATATAGATATAGCATTAATTGTTACAGAAATAAATTAAATTATATGACATATATACTGGTGAAAGGTATACTTAATGTCTAGATGAATGTCATAAACAATGCATAAAATCTGACTGAATATCACAACCAAATAAAATAAAACGGGTTTAAATTTTACATGAATTTCTTCTCAAATTTCATTAACGTTAAACTGATTATATAGAAACTTATTGAAGCGTATCGAATGAGAATTTACCGCCAAAGTTCCGGTTGGTTGAATAGTGACGTATTGTGACGAAGACGATGACGTCGGTGACTGCTGCATGCAACTTGAACGTTGACGAGTATACTGAGATGACGTCATAACGTCTTGCGTACATGCACTGCCACGTAGGGGAGAGGGATACTGGGGGAGGGAGGATAGGGAGGGATCGTGAGGGGGAGGGTAGGAGGGACAGTGTGCAGTGGGGGGAGAGCAGTAGGGTCGCGAGTGGGGGGAGGGATAGTGAGGGGGGAGGTAACTCTTCATCGACCAGTTGTCGCATGGAATGTTTAGACTTTCACCTGTAGATAGCACTACAGTTTAAAGATAAAAAATATTTCATCTAGCTATATGACAATAAAGCAGGAATTAAATATTTATTTATTGCACACATGAGCAAATCAGTCAATCAAAATTAGCAATTAAAGTAACTAAAATATGCTAATACAAATATTAGGCAATTACCATTGAGAGCAGAACGAAACAAATGATATTTTAACACAAATGAAAAAAAACAAAACTAATATGGTACGCAAAAAAATATATATATATAAGATATATATACACA